>JAMKCH010003114.1:0-86965 GCA_023653785.1 Ophioderma brevispina
ATGCCAGTCACATTTTAAGAGATCGAAGCGGTATTGAGACCATTTTCCTTGTCTGAGTAATTACCAGCAGTGGACAAAATACAAGTAATTTGGACGTCATTGATGTGTTAAAAGAGGCTTTGCCGCCATCGTCTGGGTTGGCCCAGCCGTTCAACCGTTTTCATTGTTTAGAACAAGAGGAGGTATGGTGTTCTTCCCAACAATTTCTTCCAATACAATTTTTGCACTGGTTGTCACATGAATTACAGTGACAAAAGTACATAAAATGAACAGAACTCATTCCAATCTTGCAACCGTTCCTACTGGAAAGACTCGGATAGACCCAGTGAACAACCGGTCGTTGAGTTTTGAGCCACCCCTCAATAGGTGCAAGCACTATGAGCAGGTAAAATCTCAGTTCCCTTGGCACAGTTCAGTACCTT
The DNA here is from genome assembly GCA_023653785.1 of Ophioderma brevispina. Classification (NCBI taxonomy): domain Eukaryota; kingdom Metazoa; phylum Echinodermata; class Ophiuroidea; order Amphilepidida; family Ophiodermatidae; genus Ophioderma; species Ophioderma brevispina. Next base: position 423 of record JAMKCH010003114.1, read on the forward strand.
TTATATAACGATTGAGCCATTGAATAGTAAGTATATTCAACGGCAGAAAAATTATTTGTTTTGTATCGTTATATAAAACAAATATTGAATGCCTATGTTTGTGGAATAGTAAAAATATATCACTCTGTCAAATTTGGAATGTTCCATTTCACTCGGCTTCGCCTCGTGAAATAGAAAATTCAAAATTTGACATTGTGATATATATTTACTTTTCCACGCACTAGGCATTCAATATTTGTATACCATTCACCAATGTATTTAGAAAATACACCCCCTGGTTTTTGGGTATGATATTATGATACCCAGATCACAAGGTCAGTTCATATCAATGCATGTACAAGTACAACCCACTGAACTGTGTCCTTGGTGGATGAGCATATTGTAACTCACAGTGAAGATATAACGTCATGCGAGTGCAAGAAGGTCGTAAGTGCAATAGCTGCCATGTGATACATCTGTGTGCTGCCATGTATTATATAGGATGACTTTTATCTTTCCTTGAGTCAGTGGTTCTTCAGGCGATTGTGTCGCCTGAAGAACCATTTCAAGAATCTAGAGCCCCTCAAGACTTGGCATGTGATAATATGTTTGATGGAATTTCTGAAGAACTTGCAGCTATTGCACTTACAACCTTCTTGTACTGATATCTTGATAAGGACCAGCATTCTTTGCTTTAGAGGCGATGAATCTGAATATTGCACAAACTCAATATGCCTTGTCTTTGGTAATACTGTACTTCAGTATAAGGTCCAGTTTTATGTACAATCATTATGCAGTCCTATCTCTTTTGATTTGTTTGAATTATGCGTTATTTAATTCTTTTGATTGGTTCGTTAATTCCTAGGCCCAAGACCGATAACAGTTCACGACCAGATGATGTTCTGGTGTGATGTTGGTGATGATAATGTCTATCGAGCAGGGCTAGATGGTTCGGGTAAAACAGCTATTGCAAACTCTAACGCTCCCACGGGGATAGCAGTAGACAATCATGAAAGGTTAGTACCAAATTTTCATTATTTATCGTGAAACTGAATTATAAAGCCATATTTTGGTTTTCATTTGTTATCGTTCTTATTCGATGTTCTTTACAACTAACCACTACTAGGTCATGAGGCGAAAGAGAAAAAGATGCTCGGATAAGGACTAAGGTGGCGCACCCCTGGGAAGTACATACTTCTTCCGAAATAATTTTTCTAAAATTATAGAAGTTATGATGGAGTTATGAGCGGAGTTTACTTCGTCCATTACTCAAAATAGGGGACAGAAATACCCAGAAAATCTTCGATTTCTTCAAAGAGCTTCTATATATAAAGGGTAAAGGGGGAAAATAAAAGTAAAGGGTAAGTCTGTAGAAATCTCGTAAGTTACTTCTTTCAACCACACGATTTGCAGAAAAGAAAGAAAACGGCAGTGGTCAAAGATACGAATCTCCATTAAATTACATGTTGTAGTAAGTGTCCGAACGGACACTAATGACAAAAATGTCCGATTTTGTCCTTATTAGGTTGCTTCTGGTCCTATCATTTGCAGGGTATGTTAGGACACCTATACTTGTTACATACAAGCAAAAATCTGTTTTTGATGATTTTTTTCGTTTTTCTGATTTAGCAAATCACTGATAGTGCCTTTAAATACAAGTAATATTTTATTTTAAAAAAAATAAAGATTATTATTTTGTTGCTTAATCTGACTACTTTCTGTTTGTATTGATTATTACAGCCAGAACATTGTATTTGGTTGAGTACGCTCCAAACGGTATCATAGTCAAATTTGATCTTAAAACTAAAATGTCCAGCGTTATCTACGACCAGGCCTCCTGGGTATACGGTATTCAAGTCCTGAAAGACAAACTTCTGTTTGTAGAAAGGGATAACGGCCTGAAAGCAATCCTAAAAGACTCGCCAGTTTCTGAAGAATCACTAGGAACGGGACTCAGCAGCTGTAGATATCGCTTTTCTTTGCATGTCGAGATTGATGGTATGTGTTTAGTGTGAGTAAAAAAACCCCTTCATTCAGAATAAAAAATATTTAAAATAGTTAAGAATTATTTTTGCTCAAATGTTTGCTTTGGTTATAAAGAGGGATAAATAGGCTTTCAGAAAACGTTTATTTGGTTCAATTTGGACTTTGGAGGAACAAGTTATGCCTATTTTGTTGAGAGATTTAAAAATCCTGTTGGTCGATTTTGAGCCAAACAAAAGATGCATCGTTTACATAGAGTAACATGGTATTCAGCAGTGATTTGAGTAAAAACATTTAACACCAAATTATTGTTAAACAATAGAAGGTGGGAGAATTGAATGATTATAAAAATAATATCCTGGAGATTACAAAAGAAAATGCTGAGTGAAAAAAAATCAATTTCCCAAATAAGAAAGTCAAGATAGCTGGTGTAAGGCCACAGTTTACTTTAAATCAGCAAGATTTCATGGTTATAACCTACAACGAAACTTGGGAGCCAAAGTGAAACTATAGAAGGTTTTGTATTCCGCTTGAAAAAACAATGCAGTATTGAATTTTAAGTTTTAATTCCAATGTATTTACAGAAAACATCAGCTTTAGTTCTTCTCGCACTTTATGGACGATGAATATATTTGTGCAAAATAATTATCTTAGAGATGTAAAATAAAAATCTCTGAGCAGTTCCAATATGTTCATGAACTGAGAAATTGATATGGAGTGATTTTCAATAACTGACTCTTTATGATTGAACAATGGTAATTAAATTTGTTGAAGATATTTTACTTATAATTATGTTACACAATAGACTGGGTTTTTTTAAACTGATATGTTTTTGTCGAGAATAAATCGATACCATCTGAAATTTGCATGTGTGAATTGTCTTTGCTATAATGTGTTATGGTATACGTCGGTGTCAATCTCTCCGCATTGTATGGCTAAAATCGGCCAAACAGAATTTTTAGGTCTCTCTGCATAATCGACATAGTTTCTGAACCCAAAGTCCGAAAGACACCAAATAGAAATCTTCTGATAGCCTGTTTATCCCTGTAAACAACCAAAGCAAACATTCAAGCAAAAATAACGTTTAACCTATGAAGAAAAATTCTTTCCTGAATGTAGGGTTTTTATTGACTCACACTGTATTTTCTACTAATTGTGTTAATCAATAGTGTTACAGTATACGATGAACACCTCAGGTCAGATATAACCTGAAGCCCTCAATGAAAAGCTACACAGTTACACACTTAAACTAGAATTTCGCGGTTCTCGGCTTTGGTTTTCAGGATGGTATGGGGTATGGGGTTTGGTTTGGTTCCTCCCGGAAACTTATACAAGCGTCTTTGGTGAGGGTGGGGTCGCACACCCAAATTCCACGGGGGGGGGGGGGGCATTTTTTTGCTGATTTTGTAACGCACAAATGAAAACCTTATTAAATTAGAAACTTAGTGTTTCGTGTACAAAACATGCAGTAAATAAAATAATAAATAAAATATGGAAATGTCATAAGTGAAAACAAAAGGTGATTTCGATTTGCTCATATTTAAATGTAAAACAGCCTGTATTTTGTATTTGCTCCAATACAATCTTAGAAAGGTCACAATTTTGGTACCAAAGAAATAATTATCAGCTTATTCCTTTCAGATGGGGATATTTTAGATGGAAAGCTTTACATCGGTAAAAAGTTAGCATTTTCAATATTTTAAACGTCAGAATGACATAATGTTCGCACGGCAGCGAAACTGTTAATTTCTATAGACACGCAGTGTAAAATAGGGGAAATTAAAATTTGTCACTAAAAAGTTTTTACCTTTAGGCTCTAAATGATAGCAAATGCCTAGTTTTACATACACAAAATGTTTTCGAGCCAGTAAAATTTGAAACATTTGTAACCTACAGGCTGGTTCAAAAAGAAGTTTACTCATTTTTGTCGTGGTTTAGTAAAACATCTAAAAGGAAGTCACTGTAAAGTAATATATCATTACAAAGAGCAATTTCTGAAGGTCTAGATTAAAAAGTATTTTTTCAATTTGCATATGCCAAACCCAGAGTATACTCATTTGAATAAAATCAATTGTTTTCCTGACTGTACACATCTAGGTACCTTGCATGAGTTTTCTATTCACGCCAAATCATGAAGCATAAAGCATGAACAGACAGATTTTTCCCCCATTGGTTCGCAACTTTTATTGTCAAATGAAAGTTTGGCTTTTATACTCAAGAACCATAAATCAAACGACAGTTAAGTTCATCTTCCTATTCATCAAGCAGTGTAACATGACTATTCTTCATCGTAAACTGTGTCTGCAATTATATTTGTTCAAGAACTGCGAAACATGCAATGGTGTGTTTCTCTTAAGAGAAGTCTACCAAGAGGAAACACTGATAGAGACTTGAGAGATGGAAAATTTGATATCATTTAAAATTATCAGCATTTAGATTTTGCTCGTTGATTCATTGACATTGAAAGTTGTAAGGCTTTCTTGTTCATGCATTATTGATTTGGTGTTAAATAAAAACTGATTCAAGTTACCCAGATGTATAGAGTCAGGAAATGGGTGGGTTTTTTTTCAAATTATTTGGCACTAGCAAATTCAAAATTCTTTTTTTAATTTAGACAGTCAAACTTCTGTTTCTAATGAGATTATTATTTAAAGGAATGCCTTACAGAACTACAATTTAAATAGTAAACTTCTTTTTGAATCAGTTCTGTATCTATCCTGTATTTAGTTAACTTTGCCTTGACCACAGTATGATAACGTCGTAGTGGAGATGTTTTGTATTTTTATTTGATACCAATAGACCTGAGGAACCTCTAAGCTATCCTATGGTACACAATTTATAGGAATCTGATTTTCAATAATTACACGAAAATCCCCAAAGGCGTGTGTAAACGGTGTGTTTGTTACAAACAGGCTCAGGTAGAAGAGTTAAAAATAAAGGCTGTGTTAAAATAGAATAATAACATCCTTTTATCTGTACAAAAACTATATCATTCGAAAAAAAAAACTTTTATGGCAGTTTTACTGAATACCGTTTGAGAACAACCTTACTACACATTTTTCTTTAGGACCAAAAACCACCACGGATGAACCACCAATGACAACAGACCCGGAAAGAACTACTTATCCAAAACACGACCCATTCTATTTTCCCAACCCAATCGGAGAAAATCCTTGCTACCTCTGTGTCCAGAAGTATTGTGGATCAACCACGCATTCACTGGAGGGATCTTCACCTTACATTCCAAACCACAATTTTTTGACAGAAATATATTACCCTACACATTCAAAAAGAGTAAGAAAGTATACCAGATATGCACTTGTAAGTGGAATGTGGAACAGACAAACACAACCAAACAGGCACATACGACTACGACGACGAATGAGGATGATTGGTGATGATGATGATGATTGGTGATGGTGATTGGGTGAATGAGATTGGTGGATGATGATTAATGATGATGATGATGATTTTTGTGGTAATTTAGAGCCACAAATCCCTCTTTCCAATGATAGGGTAATTTATTGGCCATTCCCTTGCAAGACCGAATTGTTCGAAGACCGAACTAATTACCACTCGCTTAAGTTCCCATTAATAAGGATTTAGATTAAGTCGCAATTACCTATTGATAGTTCAAAAAAGATAAGAGGAGACCGCGACCCCATCCGATTGTTCCGCATCTCATCACGCATTTGTCAATCAATATGGTGTCAGTCAGTCATGATTTACGCCTTTTTATTGTTTTGATGGTATTGAGAGTGGAAAATTTCCCTCGCCAATATGTTTTCAATTTCTTGTCGGAAATGGAAATGTAGGCCTATTTTTTTTTTTGGAGTGGGTAGGGGAGGGTGTTTATTTCTTTTTTGGGAGGATATTCAGTTTCTTTATGGGGGAGGGTGTTTTAGTTTTTCCTTTTTTTGGAGGGGGAGGACTATTCTTTATTTCGGAAATGGGAATGTATTAATTTTCTTCTTTTTTGGAGTTGGTAGGGTGTTTTACTTCTTTATTTGGAGGTTATGATGTTTCTTTTTTTGGGTGGAAGGGGATTGTTGTTTCTTTTGTGTTTGGAGTATAGGGAGAGGGTTCCCGGTAGTCGGAACATTATTTCCAATCGTCAGCTTCTCCATCAGCGCCTTCTCCGGTATTTAATTCCGTTACATTTTCCCATACACTTTCGGACAGAAAGCCTTTGATTTTCCTGCTGTTTAGACACCCCTTTACTCTTTCCTTGAACATGGGGGGGTGCTGAACTGCCCATCAGGTGGCGCGGGTTTTGCGCTATCCGTGAGCTCACTTCCCCCCCACGGACAGTTCTTCAACCCCCGTATCTGATGCCGACATCTCAGGTAGAGTCTGGCCCTTCACTTCCTTATCTTTCATGTAAAACATGCTCGTCGAAAAATAATGAACCTAAGCCATCAGCGAGTCGCCTCTACCTGCGCCATTAGAACATTACCAATCACAATTAAACGCACCCATGGACTGTACACTCACACGGCCACACGGCGGCAAGGTCAGTGCTATAGCGGGCAACCGTCCAGATTATCACACCCCCGAATTAATTCAATTACATGTCCTCTTAAATCCACTTAAAAGGATAATCTCTGGGGATTATACTTCGGTCTTCTTACGTTTGGTCTTGCAGAGGGTCACCATTTTATCATATGCCGGTCATGTATAACCGATTAATCATTTGTTTTTTCACAATGGACAGTAATTATCTAAGATGTATTTCATACTTAAAAGTATTATTAACTGTTAATACCTTCTCACTACCGTTAGTATTCGCCAAGGGGGGTCCTTGGCACTCAACCTAATTATACTAATGGCCTTGGGCGGATTTAAAGTGTTTCAGGTATCGGGAGAAGCGTATTTTATAAATTAGACAGGTAAAAGTCCTTGGGACAATGCAATTTGCGTAACCGGAAATCGCCAATTATTGGTTATACTTTCAATATAAAACAGCTGAATTTCCATTTGCCCAATGCAAAAAAAATTTCACAAATTTTGGAAACAAAAAAATAATTAACTTAAATCCTTTCAGGGGGGTAAATTAGAGCTTAACAGTACAAAAATCGTGTTTTTCATTTTAAGGACTCCTGATCATGTACAATCAGACATCAAAGCTATACAACGATACCAAAACTATGAATTTACAGATAACAGAAATAAACCATCAAGATGAAAATAATACTGTGGTATGTTTTTGAGAATATGTTTCCACCATTTAGGGGTTCAAGTTGGTGGCGTCTTTGTATGGTAGTTTGGTAGTTACAAAAGCATATTAAGCACATATTTTTGAAGAGCGCCCCCAATTTTTCAAAAAATTTAGATGTTACTCGGTTGCATTGGTAACCGCATTAAATCCATACCTGTGAAAATTGTTAAGCTCTAAAATGTCTGTGTCTCACAAACGAAGGAATTTTGTAATAAAATAATTATTATCGGGATCCCGATCGTATTCAAACGGCTCTGGACCGGCCTCCATGTGAAATAGCCGGGAAATAGGCCATGTACGTGGTCTCGCTATCCATAGTTGTTTTAATGTTCAGGCAAATCGTTAGAGGTTTTTTTTTCTCGAGGTGGCACTTTTCATCATGGACGACATAAACTTAGTATTCCCAGCTCTGCCGTTCATAAATCTAGGATCATCCCAATTCTAATTACAAAAAGCTCGCATCATTATGATAATACGCATTTTTGAGCACTCTCGTTCGCAGGTGTAGTTTTCCTAGCCAATTGCCAACATAGCGTGTCAAAAATATCAATTTTGAAATTGGGGGCACTCTACACTCTTCAAAAAATGTGCTAATATTGCTTTAAAGAGTTGGCTACAATGGGGTAATTTGTCATCTTGATTTTGTTATAAATTGTAGATAATAGGCAATGCCTTGCAGGAACAGCCATGCCACCTTATTGTTTTTTGATTCTTCCGTTTCGTTGTCGTGTCTAATGTAGTGTATTGAATTAAGTTTCACACATTTTTTTTTTTTCTCCTGTCCATTTTCCGAAACCTAACCTGAAGATACATTAAACCGGCGTATTACCGACTTGAAACGTTGAGACAATTGATTAGGAACTATGGTAGGAATTCATTTTGATAGTTGCTGTACACTCCTCCTGCTGAATACCAATGTAGTATATTTTCCTGGTCAAATTCATACTAATATCATTCAAATTAGTGTAAGTCTTTCATTTCAATTATGAAACTGATTGTCTGTTCATATACCCACGTACTTTCAAGAAAAGAGAATCATAATTTCAATTCGCCCTTTAAATTTCATTTTAATGCAATTTAATACTTTCTTTTTTTAGCAATCAATTCATTTTGTGTACAAATTTAATTATTGTTCGATCATTATCGTATTGACGCTACTGATTTAACAAATGACATATACTATACAAATTCATTGTACAATGTTGTACATTTCGTTTTGAATCAACGTGTACATTTATTTTTTTTTAATTGCACTCAAGTGCATTCAATTTATTTTGGTTTGGTACCTGATTTAAATCAATGAACATTGCTTTAAACAAGGTAGGTTAATTATATTATACACTTTCAATTGACATTATTCGTTTTTGGAACCCCATTTTGTTTCATTTTGATTGTTTTGCTCTGTTTTACATTACATATACAAAATATAATTAACAATCAGTAGTCAAGGTATTGAGAACACGCACTGGTGTTCAAGGGGAGGGGTTCATTTGGGTAGAGACCCTAACGCCATATCTCCCGAACGCGTGCCGTATTTGAAAATAAATGATTGCAGAACATTAATCCGTAACGTCCTCAGAATGGAGAAAATCTGACGATCACCACAAAAAACGGATGGTAGCGTTATTTTCTTGCTACATCTAGGAGCAATTTCCCCAAAACCCAAAGGCATTTAAATGCAGGTTAGTTAACAGCGCCCAGCTAAAAAAAACTTCCGTTAGTGCCCAAGGGGGGGGGGGGGTTCCTAGTGACCCAACCCAGATAAACCACTTTCCCATGGGAGTTTGATCACGACACTAACACAAGTAAATGGGGGTCATGTAAGAACCATATACCCACAAAAAAATGAAATCCGAACTTTGACCTATGACCTATGGCTAATTGAAATTGTCACTTTCCAAAAAAGAGTGGTTCGCACATTTCCATCCTCAGCAACTCCAATATAAGGTTTTGAACCAAAATCTTCATTATATCTACTCTAGAATAACCAATTAAAATAATCATTGCAAAATATAGCCAAATTTATACCATCTTGTATTTTCTCAGAAACTTAAAAATCACCTTGGTCTTCCCATAGACTTACAACAGTTAAGAGCATGTCATGACAAAATTAAAATTGATGCTATCCGCATATAAAATGCTCTTTGATTTTTAATTATTATACTTATTCATTACTTGCCAGTCCACGGTAATCTATCTAAGCAAATAACGTCCCAAGCTTTTTAATTACATTAATTTTTTAATAAAACAAGAAAAAAATATCTTGATTTTTTCACTTCCGTTAGTGCCCAAGGGGGGGGGGGGTTCCTAGGGACCCAACCTAATTATTCTAATGAACCGTGGGCGGATTTTAAATTTTTTTTTAGTATCAGATAAAGCTTAATTCATAAATCTGACAATTAGCAAAAAACTCCTTGAAAAATTTGATTGCGGTACCGAGAAATCGCAAAAAAAAAAAAAAATGTTGGGTACTATGGACCCTCCCCCCCTTGGGGCACTTAAGTGTTAAGAGGCGTTAGGGATAACACTCGAATAGGCAGAAACTGTGGTGTTAACATCATCTGCGTTTTTGTGCTACATGAAACCGTACGAACCCCACTCGACCCCATTTAAATTGTTGTTTCTTTCTTTTTTTGTTGAAGGATCACCTAGTTTTGGCGGTAGTTAAAAAGATGATAATGTGGGCTCTATGCATTTTTTCACTATTAGGTCATATTTATACTTGTCATTACATACGTCTTGCCAATGGTTCTGCCGGAAACAAGCGTGTAATAGGATAAGCATGATAGCTAACGGCAGATTTTTAACGTGTTCTGAAATCAGAATTTTGGGCTTAAAAAAACTCAGCTGTTATATTTGACTTAATGAAAACGAATTCGATTTTACAAGTAGCCACCTAAACCCATCAAAAAATATGAATCAAAAAAGACTTTTTAATTTTTACAAATCGCCCTTTATTTTAACGTTTCTAAACAATAAACAGGCAAAGAGAAATAGTTTTGAGGAATTTCTAGTGGCTGTGGACAGTTTGAGATTGATTGATCCGCAAATCAACGGAAGTTCTTTATTTGAAGAATATGATGGTTTTGGTAAGATTATTGTTCCTAGTTATCTTCCAGTTTCTCTAAGTAGAGTCATAATTTCATAGGCGACTATTTAAAGTCTTTCATTGAATGGACTAGCTAAAAACTGCTTCATTCCTATTAATATAGCACAACTTTTTCACAAATCTTAGTCGCTATAAACTTGATTGACCTTTTTCAAAACGCCAATAAAGGCGACACGATCAAAGCAAATTAGGCGCAAGTCGACAACTTTCAATTTAGATTGTTCCTATTAGCTGCGATTATGGACCCTTTTAACGGGCGTTTGCGAAAGATGACATCCTGAGGAATGCCGAATCCGCGTAATTACGCACAATTTTAGCTTCTGTTCAGAATGTGTTTTGAATCAATCCCATAATGCATTACAATGTGCCTATACTGTACTGTACTAAACACATGTCAGTACTTAGGGATAAAAAGTTTTCCTACTTCCAAATGTTAAAGAACCACAGGACTTTCATAATCCTGCTAAAATTCCCTAAGTACTAACGCTTTGTGGGTTAAAATGAGCATAAAAGTTGGGGATTTTATGTGGTGAGTATAGGATTTTTGTGAGATCACATGACCCTATTGGGGTGAAATTTCCCAAAACTGGTGCATTGTGGGATTGACTCAATACACCTTCTGGGCTCTGTTTATGCATGACACTTCATTAATAGCCTATTTTAAGATGTTGGGTGTCTATATAGTTTCTATATTTATCCCTAACGTCCCTTAATGCTATTTTTTTTTTTTTTTTAAAAATGGACCAAAAATCACGGAGCGGACCCCTGCCTTGTTTTTAGAGGAAAACAGCCCCTAGAACTAACAAGAAAAATAACGCTGCCCCCTTTTCGCCGTGATCGTCAGGTTGGTAGTCATTTTAGGGACGTTAGGGATATAGAAGACTCATATCTGTGAGGAAAATTTTGCCAGTGGACTGATCTGCAGAGTCAGATAGATCTGAGCAGTGCCATGATTTATACTACACGAGCGTTTTGCTATTTGGTTTGCTGTCGTCTTTGAAGCCAAAGAGCTGGGAATCAAAAACTGATTCCACATTGTAGTCCTAAAAGTGGACATTTGCGTTAGATGGACTGTGGAAATATCTGGCATCCCGGATAATACCGCTGAAGATTTTGTGTCGTTGAGGGACCTATGGGCCTCCTTGAACTCCTTGACAAATATATCCTCAGGACTGCTCCGAAAAAAAGGACACTAGCTTCTGAAGAAGATTCACTTGGAATTTTATTTTGTTACTTCGAATCTGATGCACGCTGTCATTTTGAAATTTTCACCGGGAGGACATATCATCGTTGAACTGCAACGCTTCTTTTAATTCAGGAAATAAAGCGCCACATAAGAGCAGACATAAATATATAATGATGTATTCATAAGGACATTCTTGAGTGTATTATTATTATTATTATTTATTCCCGGTCTCTTATCTAGTTGATATCTAGTTGTCTCTTATCTCTTAACTAGTTGTTTTGCCTTTTCAATGTGCAGTATAATTTATAATTATGCAAAGGTGCCTGCTGTGTAATTATGATTATACTAATCCTCAGCCTACAATCATAATGCAGTAGCTTGCCTAGGCCCCCAAGCCAGAAGAAATGACAGTTTTTTTGATATTATGCCCCCAGAATTTCCCTTTTGCCTCCCCCCCAAAAAATACTTTGCCTCCTGTTTGTCCCCAGAAAAAGAAGCCTGGCGCCGCCACTGCTCATTTGTTTTGTGTTTAAAGGGTATTTCTGACTTTGCCATCCACGTGATCCCGTATCACAACACAATAAACTTATTTCTTTATCGCCTTTTTAACAGATTTATTTCTTTACAACCTTTCTGATTTAACGGCAACAAATGAATCCACTGTGATTCTGTCAAAGAATCTAAGAATCGAATTCTCTCATAATGCACTGTCAGAGGGGGGTGAGTATTACGACCACGATACTGTCTATGTAAAAAATCTCTTTTAAAGCCACTATATACCATCCAAAATCAGGTCTTGTTATTTTGTAACAAGCGTGCATGAAATAATAAACCGTCAGAAATGGTGAAAGTGAACCTTATGAAGGCAACATTTATGATGATAATCGAGTGTCAAGGTCCGTTTAGATTTTTTTAGCAAAATAGCCTAGTTCGGAAAATATGCATGCGTTACTAGCAGTTTATCCAGGTTATTTATGATGTTCCTCCAAAGACACAGCCTACATTGAATTAATACTTTCATTTTATGTAATTTATCAGTTTATGAAGTAAATGGCTATGCAAAGCAATTGGTCAGAAAATGGGCAGAAAGGCTAAAAGAAAACAAAGAATATTCTTGCTATTTAACATTCGTCATAAAAATATTTGCAAGCGAATACCCGATTTAGATTAAAACAAAATTTACTTTGCCTGAAGTTTCAGATGGCATCAGGCATTAAAATGTATCACGCCATTGATGAAAACAAAACCAAAAACAAAGCAACAATCCCCATTTAAAAAATATATTCGATATTCTATTAAGGAAAACATTACTATGGTAAATTGCCGTTATTAAAAAATGTAAAAGTAGTGGCTATTTTTGATCTCGCAAATCGCTAACCATTTAAAATCAAAGGGAATGGCTTACATAGATTAACAAAAGAAGACAATTCGTTTCATACAGTGCTGATTTGGGTAGACGTTTGTTATGTTATCAATTTAGCGTTATTATTGATTGCACAAACTTTCAGATTTCTTATCAATTGCTATTTTGGACCAAGACGTTGTCCAAGGACAGGAGAAAATCCCGGCTATACGTTTGAAGACAATGGACTGTACAGCAGCGATTATTTCTACGGGAGTAGATTAGTCATTATTACGTTATTTAACTCTACAGGGGAAAGGGTAGCGTATGACAATAGAAGACCTTTCTTCGTCACATACGAAGTTTTACCATCGGTAGGTTAATTTCTTTAAGAGATCATCTATTTTGCTTAAATTAGGATGTTATTTTCACACAGCTGAACAAGCAATAGAAACAGATTAAAACAGTGCCCTGTTTCAAAATTGACCTCTAAAACGGACTTTTTAAAACTTGTCCGAGAATAGTAATAATAAAATTTTAGACAAGTTCAACAAAAATCTAATTTTGAACACTTTCAGTGTTTAAGGTCTTGGACCCTAACCTAAAAAATGCATTTCTCATAGGAATATTTCAATAAAACTCATCACATGTCAAGACTGCTCTAAAGCATTAACAACTAAGACAGAAAAATGAAAAAGATATTATTCGACCTTGACATTAGGGGCGAATCATTGATTCTATTTGCACACATGTCAGAAGATGTGTAATAACAAGCTTGCCAATTAGCAGAAACAATGGCCTCATCCTAAGGCGCGCAATCTGATTTTAGGGTCCATATCTCTAACGTCCCTTAATCGCTTGAAAACACACCTGATAAAAACTCACGGAGCGGACCCCTGCATTGGGTTAGTAGGAAATTGCTCCTGGATCTGACCACAAAAATAGCGCTACCTCACTTTTTGCGGTGATTGTCAGATAAGCCTCTAGGGACGATTACCCCCCTTGAACACATAAGTGATAAAGATTCGTTTTGAAACTCGATACTCTCACAAGTTTGAAATTAAGTATCTCCTTAAATGTTGATAGTTAAGGTTGTGTATATTATATGTGGGAATCTGCAGTTGATTTCAGAAAATTATGTACAGATTTCGACGTGTTTTAATTTAAGCGATGCTTAGTTTGCCATATAGTAGCCATAAATATCCACGTAGACAAGAAAAAATGCACGTTGGAAGCTGCAAACGTTCCGATGATTTGAGGTAAATGGAGACCTTTTTGTTTCTCTTTAGATACTGCAGATTGATAGAGAATGGCCACCGACTTGTCATTTCTTCGCTCAATCCAGGTAGGCTTACACTGTGGAAGATAAAAAAGAAGACTGTCTCGGACATTTGCGTAATGCGCTTTGAATTTGTAGAAAATGTAGTAGGTTTTGAAAAGCGACTCTTAACCATTTTGCTGCACAACTTCATTGCTTAAGTAAACTAAACTACTAGAAAGGATTGCAAGGCAAAACAACGAGAAATATATCCAAATGACAATTGCAGTAGTCAAAAGAAACAAAAACAGATTGAGGTATACAAAAGAAGTCAAATTTTCTCGACACATGCTTTAATAGTCACTATGAGTTCAAGGATAAATATTTTTATTTTTTTTTCAAAATTAATAAACAAATGCAAACATTTATTGCACGTTTCAATGAAATAGAGCTTTGAATTTATTACAAAATTGGTATCTGTTAAAATCATGCCAAAAGGATTATAATTGCAATCAGTATAAACACTCCAAATCCAAAGAAATGGTGTCAAAATATTGCACTATCTTTGTGCATTAACTAATTGTTGTAGTCAATAAATCTTTGAATTTGGAAGCAAAGTATCAATGTGTCAGTAGGACTTTGCGTTTCGTAATACTTCAAGACCATACAAACTCTCTCTTCCAAGTTAATTGATGTTGCTGTAAGGCCATGATTCTCTTCTAACAAAGAACAGAATGTCGAATGTTATACACTTTGGCCCGTATTCACAAAAGAACTTAGTCCTGGCTTAACTTTTAGTCCAGGACTAAGTCCATCTAAAAGGACCCTTTAATTTTTTTAAGGCTTTTAAAACAGAATATGAAAGAGAAAAAAATTGAAATAGGTAAGTTCTCAGACTCAACTTTGAGTATCTACCTGTGTCAGTACTTTCTCTTTGAATATTGTCAGCAGAAAAGCTAGCATAGGAAAGATGTTTTTTAGAGGTCCTTCTAGTAGGACTTAGTCCTGGACTAAAAGTTAAGCCAGGACTAATTTTTTGGTGAATACGGGCCTTTGTCTTAATGCCATGACTTTTTACTGAAGGTCATTTCCACTATTACATAACTGTTTCCCCCATTTTAAATTTCTTTATGAAGTTAATTCCTTCTTTGAATTTCAAATCTGTTCGAAAGTGAATAACTTACGTTTAACTAATTCTTCCATTATTCAACCAGAAAGTTGCACAAACTCGATTTTTGTGGTCCGCAGTAAACTGGAGTAAAAAATAACAAATTAGATGAAACAAATAGTATTGGAAAGCCTGGTCTTATTTAAGTTGGAAAGCAAAAATCGTTTTCGATTGGAACTTGGAATTCAAGGGCACATTGGTTAGTACGATTCGATCATCATTCGAGGTGATAGGATTCATATTATTTTCTAATTCTTTCTTTCTTTGATCCGATTCGGCAGATTAGAAAGAAAACATGGCGTTTATCTGAGTATGTTTGTTTACCTGATTTGATTATGTAAACGTGTTCTGAAGTTTATTTGTCATTTCATAAAAAGTGGAAGACTAAATGGAAAGTTTTATGTTTTAGTCAGCATAGCTGGTGGTCTTAGGATGGGTGTGAACTCGCAGATGCTAACCATACCCACGTGACGTGCGAATGCGATCACATGACGACGTTTAGTGTGCTCATGCAATTCAGACAGGTAAGTCACTATCCTAAAGGCTGTAGTGGAGTTCAAATTAAGTGAGTTCTTGCATATTTCCATGGGGTGGTGTTGATGTGAGTGTTTAATCATTCACCATGTGGAGACTAGGTCTTTGTTGTCATTACAAAGCACATTGTGGCGATGGTACAAAGTTTCTGAACAGAATCGGCTTACTGGAATGTTTGCGTGGTTTGTACTTTTTAATGTCATAGCAAATGTATACTGTTTTTCATATTGGTTTTAATTTTGAAAAAAATGTTCCTCTTTGCGCTTACTGACCTACACTGAAATGGTAATAGCATCAAAGTATCTTTTATCTTTTATACAGGATTCTTTCGCCTACTCCCGCGCAGTTAGAGTTTTTTTCATCATCGGAAATGCATTGTCTATAATATCACTATGCTTTGCTCTGATAACGCTTGTATGGTTCAGGTACGTACGAATCTTATCTTATCCTCAAGTGTATGTGCATGTGTATGGGAAGTATTTTGCACAATGAAAGACAAAAACCAGGTTTTTCAATTTGAAAAGCAAGTTTTTTGATAAACCAGGTTTATCGGCCGATAAACCTGGTTTCTCGATCGAAAAAAAAACAGGTTTTTAAAAAAACTTGCTTATTGAATTTGATAAACTTGGTTTTTCGATTTGGAAAACCAGGTTTATCGAATCGAAAAGATAGCTTTTAATAAACCTAGTTTATCGCTCGATAAACCTGTTTTTTTCGATCAAAAAACAGTTTTTTTTAAAAACTTCGCTTATCGAATTTGATAAACCTGTTTTTTTTTATTTTAAAAACCAGGTTTATCGAATCGAAAAGCTATAAACTTAACTTGGTTTTTCACCAAAAAACTTTGTTTTTTTCGAAAAACCCAGGTTTTTCGGCGAAAACCAGGTTTTTCTCTTTCATTGTGCAAAATACTTGCCATACATGTGTGCGCAAAAGTGTGTTTGGATGCGTCGGGTTTGTGAACGCTTGCGCGTGTAATATTTACAGGTGGACAATACAGAGAAATTATAAATTAATAATAAATCCTTTAGTGAGGGACTCAAACACCTTCAAGCTTGAAAAGACAAATTGTACACAATATTATTTCTCTGAGTTTGAATTTTAAGCCTTGATGGCATATGTCAACAAAGAAAATTAAATCATGATGCATTTCACTCTGATTTGGCACCGAATTACACGTTATCGTTATATTCATGTTCTTAGCATATTAATGATATTTTAATAATTTGCATTATGCTGCATGGTTGTCAATTTTCTGCTTTTACAGACGCAATCCTATTTTGGGCTCAGAAAGAATTGTAATCCATCGACATTTAATGACGGCGATGTTGGTGGCCATATTTATTCTGACCATCAGCGACGCGGGCAAACACAATTCAGTAAGTATGGATAACTTAATCAATAATGAAAATACCAATATCTCATCATACATTTTCACCCTTTTCTAGTCATGTATTATACATTGTATTTCTCTTGTGCAAACCTCGATACACTGTTCACGTTACCAAACCATTGTGTTTTGGAATGTGGCTTGTTATTACATTACCAAAAGACAATGGTTTGGTAATGTGGCTTGCGACCACATTACCAAAAAAAAACCAATGGTTTGATAATGTGGCTTGCGACCATATCACCAAAACATATCACCTTTAACAATGGTAGTCTTCGTTATGGTCTGGGTGGACTGGACGTACCGATCTCTATGTCGATCTTCCTCGATGGTATCAATGCAATCGGATATCAAGAATGACATCTGCGACCCATATTTCTGCTTTACGCTGGTACTGTGGGTGGGTGAACATTTTGTTTTATTGGACGATAACACTCGTCCGCACACATCCAGTCAACAACTTCGTGAAGAGGAGAGCATTCAGTGCATAGATTGGCCCAGCCAATGGAAGAACTAACTCACACACTCCATAGGGCCTGGGAAGGGCATTGACCGAAATTTCATTCACAGGCTGATTGGAAGCATACATGGCAGATTTATGAAAGATGAAAATCAAGACAATACCAGTGATTTGTTTTGGCAATTTTATTTTGTCATCCTATAGCGACTCAAATAGTGTTGTTTTTTTATTCTCACCGGACTTGATTCATATGCACTGAACTGGAACCAATGTTTCTCAACTAATGACAATCAAATATCACCGTTAACATATTTTAGTTTAAGAAAACTATCAATCGAAAAGTTTAACCCTTTAATATTTTGTATAGTGTATTATAATGATTATACGCTGTTATCAAGCTACTTGTCCACAAAAAGAGCCCGTGTTGGTAAATGTATTCGTAAAAGAGGACCTGAAGTTTCGACTCTAGTAGCAGGATCTTTATCAATCAAAGGCAGATGGACTACACAACACAGATGCTCTGATCTAATGATGATCTAATGAAAAAATTCAAACAAACACATTAAAATTATTTGAAAAGGCAGGACGTGTATGACCGGGACACATGTGGATTGGGAAAGGGCAAAGAATGGAATGGTGATATGCAATTTCAAAATACAAGATAAAGGGCGAGGGTAAGTTGGATGCAAGAGCATATTATTGTGTATGAGAAACGGGAACATAAGGACAATTACACCCAAAAAATTTGGACGCACCTACACTAGAAAAGGTGCGTTTCCTTAACCTGACCCATCTGACACACTTTTTTTCTAACACACTTATGAATTCGGAAACCCTTCACGGAATAAAGCACAGGTTTATTCCGTTAAGGTTTATGTCAGATGGGTCAGGTTACGGAAACTCTCCTAAGACAGCCTAGTTTTGTCGTTTTATCTTATCTGATTTGTTTTATTTGTAGGTGGTGTGTAAAATCGTAGCCATTCTGCTTCAGTGCTCATTCTTGTCTGTTTTCTCGTGGAATTCACCTCTATAGACTGATTGTAATTGTTTATGGAATGGAACGAAACCTCATTGTCGTTTATCACATAATTGGATGGGGTAGGTATAATTTTGATACAGCTAACACATAGCAGAGAATAACCACGAACTAAAATACCGTATACTCCCGGATAAAAATGCCCCACGTTGTATATGATGTTTAAATATTGGAAAGGCTATTGCAACATTGGATAACAACAGTGTAGTAGGATTATAAATGAAGTCCTATTCTCGAAGTTTGGGAAAGAATGTTTGAAGATGTTTGTTCTATAGCTTGAAGGGTGCTGAATCAGATTTTTGGGTCTAACCTCTGGGAAATTTGGTGACCTTTGTAAAATAAGGAGGTAAATTAGTACAGAGGTAAATTTGAAATCAGTCAAATTGCAATTTAAATGTAACGTCAATGTATTAGTCATATGTCCCGTCCCCCCATACCATTTGCGTTGAGGTATCAGCTATCTGTGTATGAGGGGCAATAATAAAGCCTCACAACAATCATTGATTTGGAAATACGTCTTGAGGATTAAATGAGAGTAGCATAATGATCACTGCCCAGGCCAGTGGTGGGATTTAAAGAATGGCAGGGGCCCATCAATATTTTTTCCCTTGCGTTTATGCGGTGCATTTGAATGTCCAAATGACAACCCACTAAAATTTAGGTAGACAGGTACAGAGTATGTACCATAATCTGTAGGCTTTCCCCCCAAAATGTAATTTTTCCACAAATGCAAAGAAAACGGAATCTTAACAATCTCATTCAAATATGCATAAGCCAACTACAAACAAAGCACAATAATAGATTGATCGGGGGCCCAAAAGCATATGGCGATGAATTTCATCTTCCTCCATATCACCCGGATCATCAACCCAATAGACCACGAACACACTTTTACCGGACACTCAAAAAAACAATATTAAGAAAGGAGTCTAGGTTTTTGTTGCCGCCCGGGCACCGCTACTCATTGCCATACACACCAAAAGAATGCTCCAACCCACCAACAAAAACTATGCCACGTCGTGCTAATTACGACGTCATACCACCCTGCACCATGCCTAATGCATGTCGTGTGATCTATTCCAACAATTACTATTACTCAATGCACGGGGTCGTGAATGTACAATCAGTGGAAATCCGATGCTCCGTGACACGAGTTTGCGAGAGTCCATGTGAATTGAAGGTAAAACACGAACGATCCGAAACTAGCACAACGGTATAATGGAACGACGTCATGGATGGGAAATGTTTTTGAAGAATTTTGGTTTTGCTTTGTGCATATCAGCAATGTCAGTAGCATTAAAGACGATGTCAGAACTTGACCACTGACATTTTCCTAATATGGACTTTGATCTATTTCAACAACAAAGTGTAACTAAGTGTCTATGAAATTATTATGAGCAAAATGGGAATGAAATGTAATTGGGATAATTTGACCTCGGTGCAAGCATTTCTGGTTGTTTTTTTGTTATAGCACTATACAGGGTGACCCAACCAGGTTAATTATCTTAAGCAGTGGCGCGCGCCTTTTTCCATATGGTCTAATGATGTTGTAAAGAAGTTCGTTTGTGATAACTCATTTGGTCACAATGTTGCCAACATAACAAGGACTTTAAACTAAAATCTTTTTCAAAAGCCTGTTCGAGGAAGCGCTCTAGAAAAAGTCACAACCGTAAATAGTGGAAAAATTCATAAAACGTTATTGTATAGAGAGTCCACTGGAGCAAGAGAAAAAAAAAAAAATATGTTTCTATTGACATAAATCATATCCTAATCAAGCTGACGGAGTACAGTGACAGTGAATCGGAATCATACGATAATGACTGAATGTAACTACTCATATATAGGATATACTATAGTCCTAATGCTCATGGTGGTAATTTCATGAAAATTTGCAAATGTACGACAAACATTACTTTTTTGTGCTCAGTCCTAATTTTTACTTGGACGCGGAGCCAAAACCTATTGTGATCGGCTTACCAGAATACTACCGATTTCAACCTGAAGTGATTGACCCTATTCTATACAATGTCGCAGCCAAAAACTAGAGAGGGACGGGCATATGAGGGTGGATCGACGAAGGTTCCGGCTTTTAGTTACACAGCTACACGGATCAAGGCCATCTTGGGCAAAAACAGGTTTCAATCCTCATGTAAGACCTCATAAATTAGCCTTGCACATGAAATCTTCTACAAGAGGATCACAGGATTACAAGTATTGTACAGCTTTATTCCGTAAAAGAGCATTTACTACTCTAGTCGAACTCATGAATAGCTTAAGCCAGTAGACCAAAAAACATCAAATGCTCAGATTTTGTTATTGGGTTGTCGTCACGCGTTATCTGGTGTTATTACAAGAAATGATTTAATATTTCTCTTATTCATCTTCTTTGTAACGCATGTCAAGAACTAGTGTTACCGATTTGGGGAAAAGTCCGTGCCATTCCTTAATAAATAATGGTGAACTTGGATGAACTTGCTGAATAGCGCAATGATCTAGGATCCATCTAATCCTGGATTTTGCTCTTAACATAAATTTTGTACCTATAGACTAGACAATGGGTGGGAATTTAAACGTTACCTCTTTGCCCAATCCAATTTTTTTTTCTCCAATTATGTTTCGGTGATTTCCAAACCGGGCAGGATTTTTAGACTTAAATATTTTTTAGAAAAAGTTTATTACCGTTTATTTTCTTTCAACCTTTTATTGTGATACATGGTATTCTGTACAACTTTAAATGTTGTACTTATGTTATACGAAGTGTAATAAGATACTAATGCTCAACACATTTGGCAGGCTTTTCCATCCTTCATAGCGATAGTGTCCGATTACATCGGGCCAAATCATTATGGATATTCACAAAAGTAATAAAAATAGTCTTCTAGTACTTAGAAAAGATAAACTATTAATAGCAGTCACTATATAACAAAAGTAACGTCTTTTAATTACTTTATATTTTTAAGCTGTTGCGTTAGGCTGAAACCGCTAAAGTGAATTTAGGCACAAATTATATTAAAACATACTGAATGAGCTCACACTACAACTCTCTGGATACAAGATGCGGTGGTATCCGCCGGAGATGTAATCTTTGAAAAGTTAAAATGGACCGGGAAAACAATTGCTTCTAGACTTCACATGTCGGACGATTCTGCTGACAAAAGTGTAACCGTACTCAACCTTGTAACAGAAAGGACTTAAAATGTTCCATGGTCTCAATAATCCCCAACATTATAGAACCTTGTATTCTCAGCTTACTGTTGTGTGGATTTGTTGCAATATGCTTGGATTTTTATCTCTCTCTGCAATTATTGTCATATGAACTGTATTTTTTTTGGGAAAATTTCATATACAATCCTTGCCAACCAAGGTTTTTCTAATCAAATTGGGGTATGAGGATTCCAAATCATGGGTTCCTTTTTTACAATGTGTTTCTTGGAATGATTCTAGGGGGAAACGTTGACATCTTGATTTATACATGGGGTCAAAATATAAAAGGGTAAAATGTGTTTTTAAGTATACCAGCATGTTCATACCTTTCAGGAAAAAATTACCGAAAGGATATAGTTTTGCCACTACCTGAGCTTATAGTACAGATTTTTTACAATGCAAAACGGGTTCAAGGTCACACTGGGGTAAATTTCAGATTCATCGGTTTTTTGTTGTTAAATACGGTGGCAAATTGTTCGTCGTACTGTACAGAACCGAAAATATACAGGTCGCGTTTGGTCCAATGACGTTTGGATGATAATTAAGAGGGCAATTGGCCGTGGGTCCCACATGGGTCTATGGGAGACCACTAGTCATTTCTGTAAAAGTCTCACTTGAAAGGTGAACCACACAGAATCTATATACATTTTCTTATTTTGTGTAAGTCCAATTAACGATTTAAAACCAGTTTTTCAACAAAATCGAACCTTGTATAAATAATGACCTTGCTCTCTTGATCCTATTGTTAACTAAACAATGGGGATGAATATGGCAACCATACCTTTTTAGAACCTTATGAGCAACCGAACAGATTCGTATAAATTTAAAACAATTTAAATACTTTTATTGTTTTACCCCTGTAAAACTAAATTTTGCAACCCTTATAAAACACCAAAGACACACTTTAAAAAAAAAGATGACACCCATGATTTTCAGATTCTCTATGAAATTCGGTATTGGAAAAACATTGATGTCAAAACTATATATGAAAAACTAACCAAACATTAATTACATTCCCCATGTCTCACAAACTGCATAACAAGTTTGCACTTCTATTAGTGTATAGGCGAGCTCCTAGGGGATACAAGCATCATTTGTATAAAACCTTTTCCAAAGAAATGTTTAGCAAAGAATATTTACCTCATAAAATAAAAATAGATAAATAAAATGGAAAAGTTGAGCGAAAGACATCAGTTTCTGCATTTTCTACGGTGTTGATTCACCTAGACTTGTGATATCGCTTTAAGTGGTAAAAATGTGGTAAAAAGCTATATTTACCACATAAAGCACAAATATAAATACCTCTTACCATTTTTTATTTTTAGGGTTGCTTGTGTGTTAATATGTAATTTACCATAGATTTCTACAGTGAACCGCTGTATGATGAAATAAAATGATTTACTTTGTTTACGTGTATGCATTATGAAAATCAGAATCACAGTAACTCAAATAAGATTTTAATTTTTGTGATGGGCACTCCCGTTAGTTCATAAGGGTATAAGGGGGGGGGGGCTCCTAGGGACCCACGCTCAAATTATCAGTATGCTTAGTAATTGTGGCTCAAACTAATTAATCGTAAATTTAATTCAACTGGTTTTATAGTACCCAAAAAACGTAAATAATTTAGGCCTAAAATTATCAAAAATACCCTTATTTCATTTGGGAAATGTTAACAACACAAACATACATATGTTAAATAACTATCAATTGTGCAAAATAGTAACAATTACTCATTTTACACTTGTTGTTGTAATTTAATTTTTTGTTGATGTTGTAATACTTAATAGTTTGAAGTAAACCAGACCCAATCAGTTAAATTAGTAATTCGAAGTTATAACAACAAGACAATTTATAAAACCAAAAAAGGACACAAACAAGCAATAATTTGGTATCTTATATTCACTTCAAATTTTTGGTAGATAGATCAAACCACATTAATTTGAAAGAAAACAAATTATAATGTTCTTATATATTCCCGTTAAGGTAGCATATAGTATTGTGATTAGTTTCATAAGCGGGTACTCTTAGGTTCGATTCCCAGTTAGGTAGGCCGACATGTATTAAAAGTCTTTAGACTGTTTGCATGCAATGAAATCAACTAGATGTTAAAGATAACTGATCAACTTGCAATACATTAAGAACACTTGTCATTTGTTCTCCATTGTGTTAGGTGTTGGCTCTCTATAGAACGAGGATTCAGATGGGCCTTTCTTGGTCCTGTTTTGATGATTCTTTTTGTAAGTATCCCATGGAGCGGTTAGGATTAATGGCATTAAAAAAAAGACCTTCTCGCACAGACTCACATCCCAACCTCACGCACATATTATTATTATTATTAATATTATTATTATTATCGAAATTCTACATTTTAGCATCCCAGTGATCATAAGTATCAGCAACGTGTATACGAAACTGTAGTTTTGGGGTACGTTCATATTAGCACTAAATTAAGTTTATTAAGTTTTGCTCTAAATAAGTACCATTTAATGTTTAGATATTAACGCATATTTCGCAGTGCACAAATAATGTTCCGTGTTGGGAAAGCTCTCTAATTTCACCAAAATTGAGCTCCATTCTATATAGCAAACGCACTTCTCCGTGAAGCCCCTTGATGTAAAGGGAAACTATATATATCGTGGTTAAGATCTACCGAAGAAATTGACATGGAAATTAAGTAAACATTTTAAATACCTGAACGTTTCTGTTACGATGATTTGCATTTTACAGATTAACATCACGATACTTGTTATAGTCATTTTCAAAACGGTCAAAGCTTCAGCGATCTCAACTCATGAAAACATAGCATTTGTAAAGTAAGTAAAATCAAATCATGTACTGTAATAATTATTTTCAGAGTGTTATACCGTGTGTCCAAAAAAAACCCGCAACACTTGGTAACAGGCGCCATAAGTTTTGAACAAAAAAGCACGTGACTACTTATTCTTTGTTGTAAGATAAGGTGGGACTGTTGGCTAATATCCCTGAAAAGTTCATAAGGTAGAGTCAATATTTTTTAAGATATGATCCCAGAAATCAAGTAACCTGCAGGACCCATTTAACCAAATTGAGGCGCTATTAACTACAAATACGGCACTGTACGTTTTGCGCTCTTAACCACTAATATGAATCTCTAAATTCAACCACCATTTTCCTTTTTTTAAAGGCCGACTCAGAGATTTCCCGATGAGGGCGCCCTCAATTTTCAAACAAGTTGTGTTTTTTGCATGTACATAATGCTTGTATATATACTAATCACTGTGTGAAATAGCTAAGCTCAAATCGAAGTCCTTCATATAGAAAATCACATCTTTGTTTAAAAATTCCGGATCCGGAAATTTTGTTATACACAGTATCCTATGGCACTGTTATATACACATAGATGTTTACTGCATCAAAACGAAAAATCCGATTCATCTCAAACTTTGGAATTGAGCATTCTAGGTGACTACCTTTAGTTCTAGTTGACTATTTTTAATTAATATATTAAAAAATTATATTCTGAAATCTCTGAGTCAGACTTTAAAGACAGCTATTGCGCAACAGATATTAACATTATGAATGTTTCCATTGGTAATAACAGCTAAAACATGCATTTTAACACACTTAAAAGATCGAATTAGGAATATATGATCAGAGGACAACAAACTCTTCGTATTGTAGAACAACAAACTCTTCGTATTGTCCAAATAAGATAGCATTGGATTAGAGCTAATCATTCATAAACATTTTGTGACGGCACACAAAGAGTTATCTTAACCATGTTATTAACCCAAAACTTAATGAAAGAATGAATATACTGATATTGTTATTGAATTTTGTGTTGAAACATAGGTTTTACTTTCATAAAGTTGAGAATGTAACATTATTTTCAGTAACAAGCAAGTTGCAGCCCAACGCATTTTTATCATTTTATGTAATGTGGAGTTGTCTATGACTTAGTCATATTTTTATATCGTCTTGAAACATAGTTTATCACCAATAAATTAATGTTTTATCATTATCAGTTAAGTAATAATTATGTAAATGCAGACATTTTACCCAGTAGAAGTTGTTCTACAAGAAATTTGGGAAAGTAAATGTTGATTGCAATCAATATTATATTTGCCATTCTGTTCTTCATTGACACTCGTGTGGTTACCAGCTCCTCATTTTTGTAAAATGGGTTCTGCGGGTTACTTGATTTTTGGGGTCATATCTTAAAAACTATTGACTCTACCTTTATGAACTTTTCAGGGGTATTAGCTAATAGTCCCATCTTACCTCACAACAAAAACTAAGTAGTCACGTGCTTTTGTTCAAAACTTATGTCGCCTGCCACCAAGTGTTGCGTTTTTTTGGACACACGGTAATACAGGAATTACTATATAAATTGCAATGTGTTCTACCAAAAATATTTATTTGCTATCTGTCAAATTCTATAGAAGTAAGGAAGTACGAAGATTGCACAAGCAATGTTGAATAAGTAATATAAGTAATAAGTAATGACAATTTTCAAGTTATTTGACTTCATTTCTCCAGAGTTTGTTGATGTCGTACTTTAAATTTCTTGTTCTTGTTATTCTTCCTTTTTAAATTTCATGATCGTTTCCTTTAAAAAATCGCTTTAATTCTACGTTATTTTTTTATAACTTATGCTTTTTCTCATTGTTCTGTTTCTTCTCCTTTCCGTTTCTTCTTCTTATTTCATCTTTAATGACTTTGCATTTTTTGATAGAGTTGGCTTACGTACCGCCATCCTTTTGCTTCCAATGTTGGGAATTGGGTGGACTATAGGCCTTGCTGCAAATCTAAACCTCGGTGCAACGTATATGTTTGATATATTAAATAGTCTGCAGGTAAGCCTTTGATATGCAATTTTTGTATTATTAAGTTGTTTTTTTTTTCAAGAATCATGAACTTCTGTAAACATCTTAATCCATGATTCATCTATTATTTTTTATGAACAAATGCCAATATTTTTGGTATATGTATACTTAGATAATACCAGCAGCAACATATATTATGTAAAGTAGTGGCGGATCTTGAATCATCAGGGCAGGGCTCAAAGAAGAGTTAAAAACTGCGAGTTATCGGCAAGCAGAGTGATTTATATCAGAACTCTTTCCTCAAGTAGGATTATTGTTGTATTGATTGAATTAGCATACGTAATTCCTATACATATGTACTTGAGTAAAGAGTTATGAGAACTAGGGAGGAAAAACCGCTCATGTGTTTCTGGCATTTAACATGTTTAAAGCAATCCTGTAATAGGTTACAGAGTAGATTTCCTTTAAACATGTTCAAGGGCCAGAAACACATAAGAGGTTTTTTCCTGACCAGCGATAGAAAAATGTTATAAACAAAGTACACAAATATGGAAGCATAGAACCTCATAATAAAATTGGCTACCAAAACTAAGTATAATTTGAAAGAATTCAGTAAAAATTACGAAGTCATTAAGTAAATTTACTTAACTATTATGAGGGTCTATGTTACAATGGTTGTTTTTGGTATATTTTTCTGTGCGTAACGTTTGGTTTGACAACACGCAGTTTTAACGCTTCTTTGGGTCCATGCTCTGGCGATCCTCTGGGTCTGTCATGCACTGGCTCAAATCTCCTTCGTAAATCTACAAAGTAGAACATTAAAATAGGTAGTGCAGTTATAGGCAGACCAAAAAAATCAATATGTAAA
The DNA here is from genome assembly GCA_023653785.1 of Ophioderma brevispina. Classification (NCBI taxonomy): domain Eukaryota; kingdom Metazoa; phylum Echinodermata; class Ophiuroidea; order Amphilepidida; family Ophiodermatidae; genus Ophioderma; species Ophioderma brevispina. Next base: position 27,963 of record JAMKCH010003114.1, read on the forward strand.
AACGTATTTTGTGATTATGTGCTTTCCAAACGGTGTCTTACTCTTGTGGGCCTCTACAGCAGCTGTGTATGGAACAGATCTTAAAGAAAGAAAAAAGAAAAAAAAAAAAAAGAAAGAAAAAAAAAAAAAAAACCGCGCATTCGAAGAGCGCCCAATTTAAAAAAAAGATGAGATTTTTGCACAGTTACATTGGCAATTGGATAGTAAACTATACATGTGAATTGTACATCTCGACATTCTCTATAATTGTGTAGCAATAGAAGGAATTTTGTAATTAGAATAATAAATGTCGGGGATCCTCGATAATAATTCAACGGGTGCTAGAAACGTCCTCCTAAAATGAAATAGCCAGGAAATAGCACCATGTTCGTGTCTACGCTCATCCATTAGCCGTTCCGTCGGATCACGCAAGTCAAGTTAGGGTCATTTTTGTGAGGTGGTGCTATTTCATATGGACGGGAAAACTTGGCGTTTACAGCACCGTCGCTAATTACAAAATCCCTTAAGCCGTCGTTTATTACAATCACATAGTTTACTAAACCAACTGGGTAGCTCTTAAAAGTGTACTATTATTTCTTTATCAGTTTACATTTCGTCTGCCAAAATTGAGGCATGTCAAGAAGAGAAGGCTTCACGTTTCGCTTAGTAAATATTCTAAGGGTCCATAACATTGTTTACACAATCTATGTACTTCTTTCTGTTAAACAAAATTGGGGGGGGATACATTACAAGCTGTATGCTTCAAATTTAAATAAACCACTATTTCAAATACAGTGAAATCTCATTTCAGGGGTGTATCTGGTAGTGGTGTGCTGTGTGGAAATTCTGAGGTAAAGTATAATATATAACAATTATATTTAGTTCATAGTCATTGGAAGTCAGACACTGTCCGTTTAACACAATGCTTTTGAACTGTCTGTCACGTTTTCTTGCACGTGTGGTTGAGTGGAAAGCGCACGACTCGTGATCATTAGACGTTAAAATCGTGAGTTCGAGCCCCACTGTGATTCGTCTGTGTTACAGACCTTTCACTGTATAACTCTCTGGAAAGATCACTACCGGGTACTATCAGCTACAGGGACCACTTGGTACACCCTCTCTGAGCCCCCCCCCCCTCCACGCACTTCCTTACAAAAACCGAGTCTTTGACAAAGACTACACTGTGATCAACGTGTTTGTGTCCCTAGGCAAGATACTTAGGTGTTGCATATGATTTAAATGGGCCGAAGAATTTCTTTAAAATTTGATATATATAATCATTCATTTGTTGGCTGAAACCAAAATCTGAAATAAAAAATATGGCTTCTTGCCCTATTTGTTTTTTTTGTTTTGTTAGGCTCCGTAAAATAAGCGAGACGCAGCTCCTCTAGTGAAGACGGAAATTTCCCTCTAAAAATTCCTTTTCGACGATTTTCAGGAAAACTAATACGGCGATACCATGTTTTTATTTAGTATTTCAAGTATGCAACTTAGACCTAAACTTATGTGAAAATCAGAAAAACGATCGGGCCCCTTTGTTATCTTTTTGGGGCACTTTAGTATCGTTGCATCACATTTTCCCCATAGAGTTGCGTGGTAAATAATGTAAAAATTTTGAGCAAAAATTTACTTTTTGAAAGTCTTTTTTTCCTCAAAGAACGATACGCGGCAGCCATATTTTTTATTTCACGATTTGTTTCAGCACAAAGAATGCACTATATATCAATTTTAAAGAAATTCTTTCTTGATTTCTAAGAATGTGAATTAGCGTTTGACTTATTTTTTAACTCACTTTTTAAAACATATCCTACCAGACAATGTCCACATGTATCTCACATAAAATATTTAATGTTTATGATTGTGGTAATTTTTTTTTTATTATGTTTTATGTTCAAGTCGTCATGAAAATTAACAGTTACTATACGGCGCCCAAGAACGCATATATTTAATAAAATTTTTCACTCTTAGAAAAAAATGTGCACTTGGAGCGTTTTTGTCCTAACACCCAAGGTTATATAATTATTTTCCTTACAATGTTTTATCCTTCACATTGGACGTAATATCACCAAAACATCTGATTACGAATTTTGGAGTTAAATCGCCCCAACAGTCTGGATAGTAGAAGCAAAATGGTATTAAATGTGTATTAAATTGGCCCATAGACAGTGGTTTTAATAAAATAATGTGGTACTACTTGTGAGACGTTTTTGTTCATAAAATCAAAAGGAAACATTTCTGGGCTAAAATCCACTGGGGTAATGAGAAAAATATGAGCTTTCTTCTGATACCAAATCTCCATTTTGATGGCGTAAAGTGGGGAGGGGGGCGAAGTTTGCCGATCGGGCCACCCACCTTTAGGAATACACAACATTGTGTACTTGGACACAAATTAATGTACAATGTTACCAATTCACAATATTGTATACTTTGACCCAAATAATTGGTAAAATTTTACCAATTTCGTGAGCTGAGACGTTACAGTGGTGCCTTACGACATTTTGTTTTGTGGTCATTTTGATTAATTTATATCGCATATTTACTTCGTATTATTTAATCAGTAACGTTTCCATTGTGCGTTGGCAGATTTAACACAAGAAGTTTAATGTTTTCATATTCAACAGACATACCGTAAGATAATTATTTGTCGTTTATAAATACTGTGAATTTAACAATCATGATTTTTGTCGTTTTTTTGTACACATGCGTTTTGAATATGTTGAACAACGCTTTTTGCCTTTGATGCGTAATATGTATGTCGCATATTTAGTGTAACGTTTCATTTTTTCGAGAAATTGACTCACAATTTTCTTTTGGATTTACAAATTGAGTACCAATGTATTACCTACATACACCTCTATTGTGTGTTAGGAGCATAATATGTTCCAAGATGTCTCTGTTTATTTCTGCAACGTGCCATTAAAGTGTTAACTATTACGAGCCATATAATTTAGTGACTCGGTTTCTCTATTTTCATATTTCAACAAATCAATGCGTCACGATAAGACTAAACCGAAATTAATTAATATACCTGCATTCCTATTTCGTATATTGCGTTTTGTTTGTCATCAGTACATCGATGAAACACTGCAATCAACAGAACATACATAACTACACACCTCCACTGGTGTGTAATAATTCGAGTTCAAACGTTTCCACATGCTGTAATTTAATATCAAGTTTAATAAGTATGAGTACTAGAATTGACTCAATAACCCTGTTATATTTCTTCAAAAATCACGAAAAGACTACAAGCCGAATGATAACCACAGGGATTTAATCATCTTAAAAAATCGTACAACTTGACGATTAAAGTGTTGTTTGAACTTTCAATAATAATCAGTTCATTTTACTATGCATGATTATGGGTTCCCTATAGTAGTTAGTATGTTTTGTTCATATACAAATAATACTACACATTTTGAAAAAAAATAGTATTTATACGCTGACCGTTATTATATTTTCCGTAATATTACGTTCTTTTGTAACTTACTTGTTTTTAATGTAAGAATACGAACTATGAAATCATCTCAATAGACCGTATTCAATAGCCAGCCATGTTGGTGGACAAGATAGACGCATTCCAGTACTACAATACATTCACCTGTCAATGATCCCTGTGCAATCGCTAAACATGGATCGATTGACAGCTTTAATGCATTGGAGTCCGGTAATGTATGCATCTTGTCCACCAACATGGCCGGTTGGCTGACTCATATTGAATACGGTCATAAGATGCGATCTTTTTCCATTTCGAACCTCCGCTTTTGACCTTTTTCTGGAGGCCTTAAACTCTTCCCAAATCTGTGTTAGCCACCTATATCTTTATTGCTTACCATACCTTTTTTCTTTCGGCACATGCGAATAAGTGGTCAGTTGAGAAGCCACGAAAGTTTTGGTTACACCCTATGTATCTGTCTGCGGACAGTTGGGTAAAATAGTTTTACAAATTAATCGAATGTTTATTTATTTCGTATTTGATAACAATGAACATGTAACCCAATAGTTGAAATAATTATGTAGGCACACAAAACTTTAAGATTTTTTTAAAAGCACCCCATGCATTGAGTATATTAGCATGATTAGTGATGAATTTAATCAGTCAGTCAGACAAATGGTACAAATTAAAAAGTACGGTGAAAAAAAATTACACGACACTGATGAGTTATAATAAACTTATAGATTTTAAATAACATTATCAACAAACACACACAAAAATTTCTATGCCATTTATTCGCACTTGAACCGCATCTAAAATCCGGAGAAAATTTTTACGTATAATACCATCACATGTAGAGGCCTACTACATCGTCGTCAACCACACCATCACTTAAAAAGGGGGATAAGTAAGAGAACCGTCTTGATGGTCTCCCCTGTTAACTTGGCGTACCAGTGTCCCAGCGAACTAATCTCTACAACTCCAAACACTTTTTCCCATTAACATCATTTCTTAAGTATACCCATATCATGACGAGACCTCATCGCAGGCCTTTTTCTGCCTTGACTATAGTGTTCATTGGAATGTGGGAGGGTGTTTCCCATGCAAAAAGTACCATCATTGCTGATTTGTGTAACAATCTCCAATGCGATGTCCTAGGTCTGCAGGAAACCCACAGAGGGATCAATACACCACCGCCCAACCATACCAGAAATGGTCCTTGCCACCGAGAGACACATCGACAATATGGAAGTGCTATATTGTGAGAACAGCAACCGAAGGTAGAAGCACCTCATGTCTGATGATAACAACATCGAAGCTCACATTGAGCTTAGCTCTGTCATAGTTACCTCTGTCTACAAACCTCCACCAGTAAACTTCGAGCACCCTCAGCTCAACCCTGGGCATTCCACCAAACCTCACTTCTTCTTCTATTTGCGACTTCAACAGCCATAGTACCCAAAATGGGGCACAATGTTATCAAAACCATCTCTAACCTGTTAGCATCAAGATTGTTCTGGATCCTGTTCCACAAACTCAAAACATCGACAATCGGTAATCCAATTCAACGGCTCCCAGTAAGACCAACAAAGTGCCTTTTTTAAGCGCCGCTTTCACTACAGGAAAGCAGACTGGCAAAGATTCAGTGATGACCTGGATCAGAACGTGAAGAGAACCTGCTCCAGAAACCCACAACTATGACAAATTTTTCCCACCTAAGTGAACAAGACTGCACGGGATTCATACCCAGAGCTGTAGGGAACGGAATATTACCAGGCCTTTCCAAGGGACGGTGCTAGAGAATATCAAGAGTATTATAACCATTTTTTGAAGCTGATCAATTTTCGGCTGAAACAACCTGCTAAAGGGGGTTTCGGAGAGGATCTCCCAGTAAAAGCTCAAACCTGGCATATACTTTAATTGAATCCCCGATATGACCATACAGGCAGAAAGCAGGTCTACTAAATACCAATCCGAAAGCTCCGAGGGGATCCACATAACCTCCAAGCAGCAATGTCACACCCAACCAAGTTCCCACCAACTGCTTTTAAATGGCAAGTGCCAGCAAGAACCCAAAAGATCAAAACTAGACCATAAGAGGCATAGTGGTGACCCTCCCTGGTTTCCCTCGCCCCTTCAACATGGACGAATTTGAATCCGGTATTGCTAAACTTCAACCAGGAAACCAGTAGCACTTGGAACATTCTACTGAGCAACTAAAAATTTTGGCCCAGTAGCAAAGGAATGGCTTCTTGAGCTCTACAATTGCTTCCTAAATTTTTCCACAGGTTCCCAAAGTCTGGAGGAAAGCAACATGTAATTTGGGCTGGGGCACTTCTAAAACATGGGAAAGATCCATCCCATCCCAAGACTACAGACCTATATCATCCTTATCCATACCTCAAGCTCTTTGAACGTCTCCTGCTCAATCGTATCGCCACCCTGTGATAGACGAACACCTCAAACCAGAACAAGGTTTCCGGCCATTCGACCAGGCAAATCGACAACACGCCAAGTCCTCAACCTAACTCAACACATTGAGGATGGTTCGAGAAGGGTTTGGTAACCGGAGCTGTCTACGACAACTGTTAATTCACAGATGCCTACTCCATAAATCCTGGAAATTACCAAGGACCAAATCCGCCTGACTGAGCTTATCCGAGGTTGCCTGCAAACAAGATGTTCTTTTGTTCAGCTAGGAGCGAAGAAGAACGATGGCGTAGGCTCAAGAATGGACTACCACAGGGAGTGTTGCTTGCACCTCTCCTGTTCAACATATATACCAACGACCACCTAGGAGTGCAAGGACCTGTCGTTTTTATTTTATGCAGACGATCTTGGAATTAGCGCTCAAGGTGCCGACTTCACAGTTGTGAAGAGAGACTCTCCAAAGCTTTGGATAACTCAACTCTTATTATGAGGAAACCACCTACGCTGCAAATCCATCTAAGACACAGGAATGTGTGCTTTCCATCTACCAACCGTGACGCCAAACGTCAGCTTAAAGTTACCTTGTCTGGAACTCCCCTGGAAGCACCCCTGTCTACCTAGGAGTTACCTTGGACCGCACTCTCTCGAGAAGACAAAGAGCACCCACATCGGAAGACAAGAGCACAGTCATGTCACGCAATAACATCTTGAAAACTCACTGGTTACATAGGGTGCTCTTCCACATACCCTAAGATCGACGTCACTTGCCCTGTGCTACTCATGTGCAGAGTATGCCATGCCCCTGTAATGGGAAAGATCACCCTGCCAAGAAGCTTGATTCAGCGTTAAATGCTCCCTGCCGGCTCGATACAGTATGCCTCCGTCCAACACCAAACGGAAAACTTGTACATCCTAGCAGGATTGCTCCACCAACATCCGTCGTAGCGTACGGCTGCAGAGCGTAGCTGCCAAGTATCTAATGTAAGCACCCATGTCTGGAACAGTATACACCCTGCTTACCAACCGCCTAACATCCATAGAGATTTTTCTTAAGCCAAGTCCAACCTCTTGAAACATTCCTAAGGAAAAAACGGGGTGTTCAAAGAGTCGCCTTGGTGGAAAGAAAGACTGCCATCAACCAAGTAACATCTATCGGTATTGACCCTGGTGAAGCATCTTCCACCTGGAGCTGACCCCTCATGGGCTGAATGGCGATGCCTCAATAATTGAGAACCAGAACTGGCCGATCTAAGGTTTCCTTGGGACGTGGGGCTATCTGGAACAGATCAGGATACTACATGTGATTGTGGACAGCACCACAGACAATGGAACACCGCCATCTTGGTCTGCCCATGCTGGAGCAACCATGCACAAATAAGGAACCTGCGGAATCAGTGAAGCAAGCCCAGACGTTGGTTACCCATCTCTGTCTGGATCAATTTGAGAACCACAGTGTTGGCCACGATAAGCCACGAAGGTTTTGGTTAACCCCTATGTATCTTCTGCGGAACAGTTTGGTAATAATAGTTGTCAACCCATTCTGGACGAATTCCAGTTTTCCTCCACTTCTCTAGATAAAGGAGAATGACTGCACAAATTTGACCTGCAGTATAAGCACGGATCAATAAAGCTCCACTTCGTCGACGTCTTTTCATCTGAAGATAGTTCTAGGCGGTTTCACAGGTCTGGTTGCCCTGATTTTGACATCAGCAAAGTACAGCCGCATGGGTTCGCTCAAACCTGAACTTGGATGCAAACGTGTGAGTATAAAAGTGGATGGATTGAGCACGATACATCAAATATATTGGTCGAGATAAAGTTTTAACAATATTGTGCGAGACGCGCAGCGTCGAGCACATATTTTAAAAACTTTAGCAAGATCAATTATCTTTGTGTATCGTGCGGAAAAAAAACATCCAATTTTATCATTATATGTTTTAGAATCTGACTCGAAACCACAAAGCTAGTGAAGCATTGTGACTTAGTAAATTCAATTAGTTTATAAACAGCCACTGGGACCATAAAAGAAATGGGAACCTGTAAACAACAGAAACCAAAATATGTAACTGGAACCACAAAAAAAATATGGAACCGAAGACACAAGGAAATCTAAGAAATTGAAACCAGTAGACACTGGAAATACCTAGAAATGGAACCAGTAGACAACTAGGAAAACCACCAAAATATTGCACCAAGTAGAAACTGGGAACCACCAAATATTGAAACCAACAGCAACTTGGAACCACCGAAATATTGAAACAAGTAGTAACTGGGAACCCCAAAAATTTGAAACAAGTTAGCAATGGGGAAACCAAAAAAAGGAACCGACAGCCACAAGGAACCTATAAAATTGAACAGTGACACTGGGAACCACCAAGAAATTGCACCAGTACACACCAGGTGGAACACCAGCGAGAAATGGTAACAAAACAATAGCCTGGAACCACCAATAATTGAAACCAGTAGCAACTGGGAACAGCAAAAAAAAAGCAACAAGGACCCTCCCAAAAAATTGCATCAGTAGAAACTGGAAACCGAAATAGAACCAATGCAACTTGGAAACTAGCAATACACGGAACCAGTAGCCACTGTAAACCACCAAAGGATTGTAAATAACAGGATAAAGAACCAGCAGTAACCATCAAAAAATTAAAAACAGTTAACTAGCAGCAAGCTCCCCCCAAACCAGCAGCAACTGGGAACCACTAAAGGAATGTAACACACAGACACAAGGAACCGTGAACCCAGGAACCACCCAAAAATAAAACAAAAATAACAAAACAAAGCCCCCCCCCAACACACACCACACACACACGTAATGGAACATCAAGTACTACCTCAACCAATGGTACATTAATGTCACTCTGCTATTCTGATTTCTGCATCTATTAATTGTGAAACTGTGCACTCTTATCCACAATAGTGGATGGATGTCCAAGTGTGGGAAAACTTTGGTCATCCAAATTGCCCAATTTGCAGCTAATATTGGTTATGTTAAGTGTGTAGAACAGTATAGGATGGAAGATTCTGAAAAAAATAATAAAAGTTTAGATTTGTTATTTTATTGTGTATGTGCAGATTTTTGAAATTTGGATCAAAACATGATAATGATACAAATTGGATGATTTACGTTACGCCCAATATTAATTAATTGGTCTCGCTTTGGGGTTTTAAAATATTGGGCTCGAATGGCGTCTCGCCTAATATTTTTGAACTCATAGCTTGATTCGACCAATTAATTTGGGACTTAATCGATACAATTTTATATCAAAGTGGGGCGGGGAGGGTAGTGAACAAAAGTTCTAAAAAGATCTCTGTGCCGGACCACTGGGTCCTGCTCGTCGGCAACTCCCATGGGAGCAAAGAGAGAAGATGCTTTAAATAAGGACATTGGTTACGCATATCGGCGAAATAACTGATTTCTGCGCAGTTATTATTGTTACTTATTACCTTTCAATTAACTATGGAGGTAGTCAAGTGCAAAAGTTTGCACATATGAATACAAGTCATCACAATTCTGGTGACTTAAATTCATGTGACCAGAAGTAGGACATCATGACTGCAGGACTCAGGCAAATAATAGCACTGTTGATATCCGCTCGGTATACAGATGATAAAGCACTTTTTATCGGGAAGTACAGAGCCATTGTTATTACCCACAGAGTTGAAACAGATTCAGGTGCTCACCACCCGATTAAGATTGAGATATTTTTTGGCCTCTTTCACGAATAAATAAACCTTAGGCTTCTACTGTGCGTTCAATTAATTTTGACTGTATATTTCATCATTTTTCCGAAAAGGAAACAAAGATAAACAAAAAATCATGAAGTTGTTTGGCAGACTGTGACCTAACATCTTTGTGCAGAAACAAAACTTAAAGTAACTTGCCGCGTAACCCCATTTCTATTCAATTTACCGTGTTGTTAGCATAGGTCCCTAGACCACCTTCTTTTGTATTTTTTCTAAATACATGGTGGTAAATTGAATAGAAATGAGGTCCAGCAATAAGTTCTGGATCTTGGTTCTGCACAAAGATGTTAGGTCACAACTTACCAAGCAACATATCCACCATAGGTTTTGTTTACATTAGTTTCATTTTTCAATAAATGATGAAATATACAGTCAAAATTATTGAACTCACAGTAGAACCTCAAAGTTTATTTCAATCGTGAACGAGGCCAGCTCAAACCAAACTGTGTAGACATTTCATATAGGAGTCCCAAGTATACAAATGAGGTAGTGCCATTGATTCCGTCCTGAGCATGACGGAATCAATGGCAATACCTCATTTGCGTAGTTGGGGCTCATATGTGAAACGTCTACCCTAAACTGGGCGGGGATAATGAGTCTATAACGCCTGACATCTTTTCAGCTGCATGGACGGTAACAATGGCTCTGCAGTTCCAAATAAACAAAGGGGAATGGAATCTAAAGTGTTTTGTCCGCTGAATACCAGGTGGATTTACTTATCAATAACGCCACTATTTGCTTGAATCAATGCAGCAAAGTGTATGTCCCTCGATCAGTGATATTCAGAAAAGAAATTGAGATGGCATTTTATTAATTTTCATGAAAATGTGCAACCTTTACAATTGCCATACCCAATAAATGGTAATTATAATATTTATTATTATTTATAGTAGGAAGATGGTTTACTTCTGCGAAGTATGTAATGAAAATGAACAATTTTTCCTTTGATTCCATAGTCAAGAATATCAACTTTCTGATCAAGATTATGATCATCAGCGATATTCACAATCTCGCTCTGCAGACCATTTACTGGTGAAGTCTGTTTCCCAATGTAAACCTGGTACATTAAAGTCCCCTCCAAAACCCTGTAAGAGGTGTTTTCACGTCTTATTTCAGTTTCTGTAGGCTTTCATCAAGACCTGTCAAAGTCTCAGGGTTATACGATCAGTTGATCTATAGAATGCTCCAATAAAAATATCCTCATTTTTGGGCTTAAAGGTAAGTTGGCACCAAAGACTTTAGCACCCGTCGACACCCAGGTCGTCCCGCTCAAGAGAAGACATCTTCTTTCACTGCCACAAAAACACCAACACCTTTGGTATTTTTTCTGAAAAACATGTTAATACCTTCTTCATCAAACTCAGAGAGTAGGACATAACCCCTACTAAAGAGTACTTTTATCAATTACAAATATTTTACTAGTATATTGATTTGAGAAGAGACTATATACAACATTCTCTGGGAAAACAAGGATAAAACAGATTTATCTACTCTCAGGAAGGTGGGCGCACGCGCAAACTATGACGACTATAATTAAATTCTCATTGACTAATGAAGTAGACTACTTAAGGCAATTTGAAGCAATAACATTTTGATTTTCTTCCATATCAGGTGCGTAAAAACTTTAAACAGGAATGGGGACGCCAGTTAGCTCCGCTGATGGCTGATAACAAAATTAGAAGTATGACGCAGGTCAGTCTAATATATTATGCCAAAAACATGTCATTAAGAAGATCTTTATAGCGGCTGGCAGAAAGAGAAATTAGCGAAGCACCTAAACATTTTATCACATTTTGTTATGAATCAAATTTGGTAGTATTTAATAAAGTGGTATGATTGGATTCCATGATTACTATTTAGGGGAAAAGATATTTTGTATAATGTTAAAGACACTATTAGTGATTCGCTCAAAGATTCAAAATATTTGAAATTGGCAGGAATAGGTTAAAGGGGGATGGCCCGATTTAAGTCTATTAAGTTTTTCATCTTGATAGAATGGCATTCACCCCAAAACCCCATCTGTAAGTTTCGCGCCGATATTTCAACCCGTTTCGATGTGAGAGCTAAAAACGTGATTTTGCAATCCACATAGAGTACTATGTAAAATTAGTATTGGTCGATCAAAAAGGGACACATTTTTGCTCATAACATCCTAACCAAACATCTTAGCCCTAAGATTTCACAGGATAAATGAGAAAAATAGTAGCTTTATTGTGATACCAAAATTTTGACCACTTCCGGTAAAATCTGGGGTCCCTGGGAACGAGGCTATTAGTGATCGGACCATGGACCTTTAAAACTAAAGGATAAGTCTATAGAATTCTCATAAGTTATTTTTTGCAACTGAAAAATTGACAGAAAAGGAAGAAAACACCAGTAATCAAAGGTATGACTCTCCATTCAGTTACGTATTGGTAGTAAGTGTCCGTAAGGACAGCAATGACTAAAATATCCGATTCTGTCGTTATTAGGTTGCTTTCAGCCTTCGAACTTGTAGGGTATGTTAGCATGACTATAGGCCTACTTGTATATTAGCAGACATGCAAAATCTGATTTTTGATGATATTTTTTCGATTTTCCGATTTAGCAAGTCACTGATAGTGCCTGTGAGCAGAACGATAGAACTCTTTGAAGGTTTCATTAATCCTTATGCACAATGCGTAATTTTATGGCTGCGTTAATACATTGTATCGGAAGAAAGAAAAAGACGAAATGGAAAAAAAATATAGTTCGCGCTAGTTTTATATTGTTCTACGAGTAATTTTCTAGCATCTTTAATTTCCGGGCTTTGATTGCAGCATGACAATTTTCTTTAACTCACTTTATTATACTTTCTATCACCATTGACCATCATGCATATAGAAAAGAATACGTCTTTTGCCAAATAATGCATAACAGCTCATAACAATACAAACCAAACTATGAATAATGGAATCAGCGACTTCATAGGCCGATTTAGGGTCTACTCTTGCCACACATTTAAAGAATAGTTATTAAGATTCACCCCTGAACGTTCTGATTGGGAAAGGCGTATCCCGTTTTCTTTTCCAAGTTTTTCTTCAGCAACAACCATATTTTAATCTCTCAATATTTGTCTACCTTACAGATCAAGAAGATTAATGTGAGGGAAAACACCACTTCAAACACCGATGGATCGACCTGCAACACCCAGGACACAAATGTTGATGCATGATATAATTTTAAATAAAATAAATATATAGGCGGGAAAAAGAGAGAAAGGCGTGCGCTATAACTTGCAGTTTAGTGCCATGGTTTCGTAGCAGAAAGTCCTGTATGATGTTAAGAATCTTCGACTTTTCGATGAAAATTGGCATGTATTTCTAAGAATGGTTCATCTTCTTCGAAGATTTTATAAGCATGTAAATTTCATTGTAAACTGGAGAATTATAGTTAGACAATTCTCATTGGTGAAGCATTTTCTGGATGTTGGCCAATTACAAGCATCGAGATTTGTCGGAATTGTCCATTCTACTAGTGTGCGACCGTCTATCAGTGCTTCTCAAAGCAAAAGTTTCATACAACCAATATTTCTTGTGAAATGTCCCTATATTCTGGCGCTAATCCTACTCGCTTATTAATCCTGGTCTAACCAGGCGTGTTTGGTAACTGTGTCAACACCCATAGATTTCCCATACCAAACCCCTATGGATTTTGGTATCAATGGATAGCTTGGTCTCCTCTATCCAGTGATTAACCAAAAAGTACCGATAATCCCATCGCCTAGCTTTTATATATTGATGGCATCATGCACGGCGCCCAGCAAAATTTTGAGAAATCACTTGGGTACAAAAGGATAGAGAATTTGAATTTTGCTAAAAAATAAACTAGCGATTAATTTTTAACTGAATTGTTTGGCCGAAATAAGAACAAAAATCAAATTTTAACTTCAAATGAATATTTGAAATAATGTATAGTTTTGTCCTACTGCATTAATATGTGGGACAGTAGTTTAATATCATTGAGACAAAAACGGATGAAGGTCTCACGAGATGCTTTTTTTTTTTGTAAAATTTTGTCGAAATTGATTATCAAATTATTTGTTTGGGTCGTCTTGACTAAGAAACCATTTGAATTTGGGCTAACAAACAATCAAACTAACTATCAATTTTTACTGGTTTGTTTGGCCAAAATAGAAAGAAAATACAAATTTAACTTAAATGAAATCATTGAAATAAGTTAATACGTGTGTCCTAGCTCCTTGATCTATGGACTAGTTTAATACAAATAGCAAATAGGCAAATCGGATGAAGGTCTCAAGAGATGTTTGATTTTGTCGAAATCGGTAGTCAAATTATCGTTTGGTCATCTTGAACTATAGAACCTCTTTTAATTCCCAATGGCACGTCACTGTGTGTACTTTCCAAACTAAAGATGGCCACCCTATAGAAAGTCTGGACACTCAATATATTTTCTCTAAATATACAATAATGCACGAATGCACGAAATGTATACTAGGGTTAACAAGACCACAATTTCACACCAATTTAATAGTCATCGTGTTTGATTCCTACCTTTAGCTCGGGAAGGCCGGGATGACTGAGTCCAGTAGTTATAGCTTTTGAACTATTGCCCCTAAACAAGGGCAAACTATATCATTATTTAAGTCCTGGAATCTAGCCAACACGTTGGTGTACAATTAGCTATTTTTGATCACTTTGAAATTTTTTAAACCCCTGCATAAACGCTGCCCCCGCTTTTTGCCTTTCATTCTATGAGTGTTGCTAGAACAAATTTTCACACATTTTTTTCTAATGTGAAATTATGGTCGATTTCAAAATGAGTGAGACCTCACTAAAGTTTTAGGTCTGTCCTTTCACCGCAGATGTAAGAGAAAAATATTTTAAAGGCCCATGTAAGAAAGTTTATGGGGTTAATCGATGTACCTTGATATAGCTAGTGTAAATTTTGACCTCAAACATGTAACATTCTTTCCATACCGATAGCGTGGGTGTTCAAATTGAAGTATCAGGATGAAAACATAAGGTAATTATATAATGACACATGGTTATTTACATATAACATACCTTTGCACTGCAAATACTACTTACTATCACATCATTGGAGATAATACATTTTCATATCATACCACATAACCAACTAATTTTTTTTCGCCTTCCAACCTTGATTAAGAGATTAGCGCAAACATTTCATGAGTTCAATAACTTTCCGGTCATCCATTGCATTTAGTCTTTTATCATTACAAAACATTGTGAAACCACATTCATCATTTTCCAGCATGCCGATGCTGTGCAGAATGTTTTGTATGGCAACAAAAATCTAAAGTGTGTTTAAATGCCATCACGATGTGTGACCTAATACATGTACTCCACCCATCGTTTGGAAATTAACAAAGAGATATCTATCTCAAACCTTTACAATAATATTCCATTGTAAAAGAAAACCGATATTATAGCTAGCATACAGTAAAAGGGGCGGAATTTAAGGGCTCAGAACGCGCTGTTAACCAGATACAATCTAATGATGGCCGCATTGTTTTGTGATGCAAAAGCATCTGTTTCTCAAAAATCAGAAGTGCAGGCCCAGTCTTGTGGAACTCAATTGAAAAAAAAAAAAAACTATACCACTTACAAATCCACTGAACACTTTCGTTATCTATTCCAAAGTAATATTTTGTCACGCTATGTCATAATTAAATTAGATAATGTAGTTAAATCCTTTTTTGGCGATCGAACTTCGCTTCGATATTACTTGATGTGTATTTGTCAAATTCATACATTGTAATGAGCTGGTTTCTCTCGTTTGTTGTTTGTAGTCAGATTGCTACTTTTGTATATTGTAATTTATGAATTTATGTAATGGTTGTACGTTGTTAGACCAGGGCTAATATTTTCCGGGACTTTATTGCCTTACTACCCTCATTTTTTAGTCCTCCAACCCCATATCCCCCCCTTAATATGGTAAATATAGCTCATTCTTTCACCATTAAAGCATCACAGCACTAATCTAGGTGAAGCAATGCCGTAGAAAATGCAGAAAACGAATTAGTGTCTTTTCTCACATTTTGACGGAAAATTAAAATCATGTTTTGCCCCTAGTTTTCTTCTTACTGAATATTTTTTTTCAGTTTTATTTCTTTATGTTGATGTCTTTGAAGCCTTCTACCCATGATGGATTGCATCTACAAATCCTTTAGGAAAGTTTGGTTTATATGAGGGGGGTCCCTAGGAACCCCCGTTATTCATAACGGAAGTGCAAAACCCCTTATGCATTTAGGACATTTCTTATAAACTCGCTGTACACATCCTTTGTGTAGCAGAGACTGATCAGTTTAACTGTCCATCCGTGTCAGAAACATTTCATTGCGTCTATTTTTGGTGGAAACCTACCCAGATTTTATAAATTTAAATGAAATAGATGACACTTCATTGAGATTTGTAAAATTTGTGTGGGTGTTGTTTGTTGCTGAGGGTAGATGCGATGAAATGTTTCTGTCACGGACGAACAAAATGCTAACTCTGAACTGATCATCCTCAGCATCGCTTGCGGTAAGAAATTGATATGCCGCCCTCACATTCAGGTACAAGCTTAGTGGCGGCTTCAACGCTTAGCTGGCGGTTGGTCGGTGGTTCATGGCGGCTAAATAGACCATTTGCACGATCCCGAAATGCATCTCGTATAGACCAGTTAACAGCAATGTTTGCAAACACGTAAGGCCTGGTATCTTGAAATAGGTCGGCCTGACTGTTACACACTGGGCAATTGTATCTGTTAGAGTTTTAATACTATGGGCCATAACGATTCGCAGGAATGGATTCGAAGGCAACAAAAGAAGTGATGTAGGATGTTAACTGGTCTATTGTGCCCATTTCCTTCCGGGAACTTGTACCAGAGTTCATGTTTCAAAAAAAAATGTTGTTCGTTCGCGTCGCCGAACAGTGCCTAAAATTACAATACAAAGCACCTTTTCACGTCAAGTTAATCTTACAAAAATGTAGGAAGAATATCAAAGGAACAAAAAACAATCGAGGCACTGGTGTTGAAATTCACGACAAAAATTGATATTTTCGATCATAACTGTGTCCTACTTGTCATCTGCCTGACGATTACACAACTATAATAGTGCAACGTCACAGATAGGGTAAGTTTTCTGGTATTATCTTTACGCTCGTAACCGTATGTTTTTAGCCGACTTGAGGCTGGAAAAAAAAAAAAAAAAAAAAAGTGTTAGTATAGTACATGGCCTATGTAAATCACTAATTTTTCAGGGGGGGCAAGAGGGGGGGCAAGATTCCCCACAGGGGGGGCGGCTGCCCCCCCTGCCCCCCCTCTGGCTACGCCACTGATGGGCCATAACGATTCGCAGGAATGGATTCGAAGGCAACAAAAGAAGTGATGTAGGATGTTAACTGGTCTATTGTGCCCATTTCCTTCCGGGAACTTATACCAGAGTTCATGTTTCAAAAAAAAATGTTGTTCGTTCGCGTCGCCGAACAGTGCCTAAAATTACAATACAAAGCACCTTTTCACGTCAAGTTAATCTTACAAAAATGTAGGAAGAATATCAAAGGAACAAAAAACAATCGAGACACTGGTGTTGAAATTCACGACAAAAATTGATATTTTCGATCATAACTGTGCCCTACTTGTCATCTGCCTGACGATTACACAACTATAATAGTGCAACGTCACAGATAGGGTAAGTTTTCTGGTATTATCTTTACGCTCGTAACCGTATGTTTTTAGCCGACTTGAGGCTGGTACAAGTTCCCGGATGGAAATGGGCACAATACGAGATGCATTTCGGGGATCGTGCAAATGGTCTATTAGAATAGAATCCCCGTTCCAGGCGATCAAGGTAGGGGATGGAGTAGTTGAGTTTCGAAGCCAAACCTACCAGGAAAAATGGACTACCATTTTGGTGTATGTAATTAAAATACTTCTAAAAATTTTCTCATGCTTAATTCCAGTTGCGGAATATTGACTTTTTTGTCTTCTGACTTGTATTGTTATCTGATGACATTTAAATCGGCCGTGTCCGGAAAAAATATGAAATGCAGAATTCATACCAATTTTGCAGTTCTGTAGGCGTGTAACTATATAAAAGCAACTAATGGCATTATTAAATCCAGTCCCTCTGTGAAGCAACACAACCTGCGCGATTTGTCAAAAAAATGAGCAAAAAATGCGGTGTTGTTGCAAAATAGGAACCAACATGAATACGCCACCCGCCCAAAATGTAAATTGCAACTATCTGGATATAAAACGTTAGACGAATCTATATAATATCTTTACCGTGACATAAAATGTAAAATATTGCTAATCAGTCATACACTTTCTTAAGTAATCGGCTACTAATTTCCCCAAAACAAAATCTCACAAAACCCGCGTGCGGGATCACAAATTAATCGTAAATTACAAACGGTATTACATGGGAAGGATGCCCAAGGTTCGTAACAAAAACTGCGAAACGATACATTGAAGTTTAAAAGGTGATCCTCATTCCTCGCACGGCATATATTAAGCTATATATATACCAATGGAAAGCTTATGACTTCAGGATGCCAAAAATATCTTTTCCCAAAAAAAATAATCGTATAATATAGCCGCTATAAGCCAAAAACTAACCCTATATTTCGTTGCGATTTTACGCCCAAAAATGCGCTTAAGCTTTCCTTCTCTGACCTTGGCAAATTCGTGTGACGTAGGGATTGTGTAATTCTTGTTGCGCATGCATATTCCAATGGAGAACCCCAAATCGCTCCTCTTCTCCTGTTTTTGAATTTCGCCAATATACGATAAATTTTGGTTGACTAGGTAAGGTTTCCCTTGATCTCTGTAGATTGGTAATTATAATCACCGTCTTTCATAAGTGTGGCAATAAATGGAAAAAAAATCGCTGGAATTCTCATCGCTTTACGATGAACCTGCGTAGCAAGCAGAGCTCACCAGCTGGGTTTACAAAGAAAGGTGTTATATTTTGGTAACACCACTCATGCTCTGGAGCATGAAAAATAAATAGGTTAGTGAGGTAGACCTGCCCCTGGAGCATGGGTGTGGTCAAAACTCTGCGTGCGTATAGAGACACAACTCTTCCATTGATTTACGGTTAACAACAACCCTCTTATGCTAACCGTTGGAATTGCTGAGGTATAGGCCATCAGGGGGAGTAACGGTGGATATTTATCTGCTTTTCTCAACTGGGAACAAGTCCACCTTTTAAATTATGGTTTTAATTGAACAGTTGATCTGTATCTGTATTGCTCATAATTCCGATTTAGTTGAGCAAATGTCTAGAAAATAATGGTAATTCTTCACAAGCGCAGAAGCGAGCAATACATTGAATGGGATTTGTTTACTTTTGCATAGACGATTCATGGCGAACAGGCCGGGGGTGGGGGGGGGGGGCAACAAGGAACAAAAGGGGGGGGGGGGGGAGGTTGGCCCCCCTGACGCCTTTGGGCCCGGGAAAAAAAATTGCAAAAATCATGCTAATCAATCATAGGGCCGTTTCTTCTTAGCCCTCTGACAGGGAAAAATTGGTCTTTTGACCCCCCTGAGGGAAAATTTCCCAAAACTGGGAAATTTGCCCCCTCAGAGCGGTGTCAGCCATGTTAACGCGCCCATGCAAGACGATTACCTCAATCGTTGACGTCACCGACCTCACAGCGCCCAATTCAATAATATTGACTTTCGCTGAGGTGATGTGCGGGAAAGAAGATTTTAATTTTGGCTCTTGAACCAAATCGTGAGTAGCATAAATATGACGTTACATATAAAATCGCTATAAAATAAGGCCTTCCATTGGTATATAGCTTAATATATTCCGTCCGAGCAATGATGGATCACCTTTAACAACCGTAGTTCTTCCATCAATAAGGGAACGAAGATCACTACGGCGGTTCCGGCAAATATGTAATTCCTGTTTCTAAAATGAAAAACAAAAAAGGTTTGCGAAAATGAACAGTGTTTAAAAATTCTCAAGACAGTTCAAATATCGTAAGGCATTGTGGAAAAATGGATGCGACCTTAGACGCGAGCAACCGAAGTACCGACACACGTTCAATTTTCTCGCTAGGTTTCTATAGTAGGTATGTTGATTTCAAACCTTTTTTTTTAGATATCAATTTTGGACTGGTTGAGATAGTTGGGGTTGATATGAGCAACCTTACAGTACATAACAAATTTGTAGTTTTACCATCTTTTGAGGAAACCATAGTTAAATATTTCCCAAATCTCATTCAAAAAGATCATCATAATGTTTGTGTATAGTTCAGACCCAATTACGATACATTTCAAAACAAACATAGTAACGGACCCTCGTATATGTAAAAAAAAATCGAAGTTAACCCCCCTGTGTTTTCCCGGAGATCTGTTGAGATTTTTGAGTTTCCATTACACACAATTCCTATTACGGAACTGATAACGTTAGTCGCTCACGCAGTGTCAAGTTAGATAATATCTTTCGCGTTCTTTGCCACAGACTAAACCGTGGGAATACTTTCGGGCCGCCGTAGAAGATATGCACCACACACGGATAAACATAACATCTGAACTTTTCAGCTAACCCTATTTTTTGTGTTCCCATGGCCAGCCAGGGCACCAACAGATCTTTCCCTCATTGAACATCTTACGGATGAATTGGGCGACCCGTATGCATGATGCGGTCATTTAGGGCCCTATCCGGATCCATCTCCACAAGGACAAACACTTGAGGCCTCAATGAAAAAGCTTCACAAAGAGGTTGTGAGAATTCCCGCAAACTATTATCTATTCTACTCAACATGAAATCCGGGTCAGATAAACATCAAGAAGCGAGCCAAAACATGAAAAGATATAAAGTTTACGGCATAAGAAAAGATGTGTTTAGGGTTACGGGAAAAAATATCAGGATCGGTCGGTCGGTAGATTTTTACATTGTTTTTAGATCTCTGAATGTTTTGACTCTAAAATGAATACAAGATGCGAGATGCTACATTTAAGCTTTTTTTCAAATGACATTAGCAAAGCTCGTTTATTTACTGTTGTATATAGTTGCTTTGTTGTCTTGTTTTATAATTATTTTCGTCTTGTGTTGTTAAATAAAAAAAATATTTTTTTTAATGAAATTTTTGGATGAAATTAAGGGTCGGTCGGCAGATATTTTTTTGATTTTGGCGCTAATGCATAAAAACTTTTGAGTTCGGCAGGTTTTTTTTTTAGGGCGGTTGGGTACGCCACAAACAAACAAATTTTTATACCTAAGCCTATACTTGTGATCTGTGGTGGAGGTTTTTGACCGGGAGTATATAGCGGGCACTTTACGCAACGCGGTTTTACTGGGTATCAGGACCAGAGTCCTAATGGATGACTGTGGGTTATTTGCGTTGATACAAAAGCAAATTCCAAAGACGAGAAGGATACCAAAAACAGATGGAACACTAGCTCGCACCCAGAATTAATAATGGATTTACACCGAAGAACACAGCTCTCCAAGAGGAATCGTGGACAATAAAGCACAGTATTTAGATCAGGGGTTAAAGGCTGACTCAGAGTTTCCCGACGAGAGCGCCCTCATTTCAAACAATCGTGTTTGTTTTTTTTGCATATTCATAATGCTTTGTCCATATACTAATCACGTGTGACATGAAATAGCTAGCTCAAATCGAGTCCTTCATAAGAAAATCACAAGTTGTTATAAAATTCCGGATCCAGCATTTTGTTATACACTAACACAATATCCTATGGGACGGAATACTGTAATAATGGTTACTGCATGGAAACGAAAGATCGGATTCATATCAAACTTTGGAATTGATGATGGTTAGGGTTTTTTGAGTTCTAGTTGACTATTTTGTAATTATTACACAAAAAAAGATGTATATCATGAAATCTCTGAATCAGCCTTTAACCAAGGACATGGAATAGAATATGTCTTATAGCAAAATTGCAATTATAGGTTTGTCAACGCTATGGCTCGGTTAGAGGCACCTGGCTTAGCGACCAAAAAACACTCAACTCTATGCAAAATGGTGAAGGGAGGGGAAATTGATAATGCGATGTGGGGAAGTAATGAAAGGACAGAAGTAGGGAGAAATGGAGGAGGGGGACCGAGTTGGAGGCTAGATGGATGGATGTTGCTATGAATTTACACACACACACCACACACAAACACACGCGCGCACGCGCGAACAACACAAACACACACACACAAATTTAAGATTAGGTTAGATAACTGCAAGAGTTAAAGTACTAAAGTGCGAGTTTCTCTAACTCTGGTCTGAAAGGAATATGTCTCCAAATCACTCAGAAAACTCTCATAGTTTGATGACAATTTAACTTTACCTATTACATCAGATAAAGTAAGATTGTGGATCGCCGATTTTTAAAACTCCCTTAATCTACATTAACACTTAAGTAGAAGTCCATAGTACCCAAGATTTGTTTTTCGGCGATTTCTCACTCGTGAAAACTATTTTCGAACTCTAATTTTTTTTTGTAATTGTGTAACTTATCGATGTAAAAAAATACTAAAATTTCTCGCCCGTTAATGAGATAATTAGCTTGGGATTCTAGGAACCCCCCTTAGGCACCAACGGGAGTGTGATTTTAAATATAAAAAAATAGCAAACCCTGTTGCCAGAAATATTATTCTGCTGAGGTATGTTCATATGCATGAAAGAAAATTAATGATATAATCAGAAAAAAAATAATTACCCTTTATGTGCTGAAAAGAAGCAATTTCAGCATTGAGTGACTGGGCGCCATTGCTGTATAAACATACATGGCAAATACATGTCGTATTTACTGCCCCCACAAAAAATACAAGAATGTACAAAATGGTAATGTTCAGGGCTTCGAAATCCACGGGAGCGCCGCTCCCAGAAAAAAATCACGGCCAGCAGAAAAAAAAATGACGCAGTAAAAAAAAATTAATAGAAAAAAAATGATGAAAAAAAATTGAAAATTTTTAGGAAAGAAATTAATATTTTCTGATTTCTACAAAATCACATAAAAAATAATACGTATTTAAATGTTACCATATTGTTACTTAGTGTAACAATATCAATACCAGTTTATTATTATTGTGTCTGGCCTCCTCTGCTCCCGTGTGGAGCAATTTCTAGCGGAACAGTTGATGTGCATGTCATAAATAATAACACGGTGGATATTATCAATTTTAGCGTAAAAAAAGGTAAAGTCAAGTTAATATTTTTCCATATAACCCTTAAATAATTATGAATTACAATTTGTATTTTATTTGCCAAATGTTATTAAACAAAAAAATGGTGCATTTTTGGTCGAGCTGTTACTGGACTTGCAAAACCAACGTGCTGATTGTGTTAAACCTGATCAAACCTAGTCTTTGTTCCGCACTGACAGACTCTATCTTAAAGCTTTCATAGACGAGGCTCCGATAAAGTCTACACACACAGCAAACACAGCTGATTCCCAGCATCGTGCAGAAAAATGAGCAGCTAAGTTCGTGTTTTATTACTAATATTTTGCCAAAAATAAGATATAATTATGCTTCCATGTTTTATATTTGTGTAAACAAAATGTCGATTTTCGATCAGCAGCCTACAGTCCCCCGATTTTATGAGGCGATCTAAGGTAAATGCTATCTGCAGCATGTACAATGCAGTGTGACTGTGTATTCTCTCTGTGTTACATGTGCTACATGTAGAATCGTGCTCACATACATGTATCTATAATCTATCCATCCAGGACACAACTCATTGCTCAATAGGAACAGTCTGTATGCTATTTGAAGTTTGAAAGGTGTAAGGTTTTTGTGTCAGTTTGTGTATGTATACTCAGCTCAATCATTTGAATTTGATGACTCTTTCAGCCTTTCAGTCTCAGTATTTAGTAAAATTGTACCAAAGTTGTATTTTTTAACTTAACATGTTACTTAAAGTGACATGAGGAGATTTTTTTGAGGATACGAATTTCTCTCAAATTCACGGAATCGGTTGTAGACCCACCTACCGAGAACGTTTCGAAGGCTTGTTGAACAAACAAGTACAAAGAACACCGCAAACTTTGTTTCGAACTTGCCTGCGATCGTATCGTCCCCATAGAACACCATGCTTTGACTTTCTGTCGTGCACGACAGAAAGTACTAAATCATCTTACTACATAAAGACGGCGTATTCGGCTTATTATTTCAGGTGTGATCTTAATACATTGGTAAGCATTCCAGATGCAAACAATGGGGTTCGACCAAAATTGTTGGGCGCTTCTTTCTGGAAATCTCCTCATGTCCTTCTCTAAACGTAGAAAAGTTGTAGTGGATGTATTTTCTAATAAAGTGTATTGTTATTTTGCCAGAATTTTTGACCCAAAAACTATCATTTATTTGTTTCTTCATGTTTAATGATTTTGTACTCAGCTTAACTACATAACATTGCTAAAATGTTTTTTGTAAACCTTTTCAACATGCTACAAAATTGCAAGAATGGGGTGTGAGGATGCTGATTTTTCCCTCAAATATAGCTAAAACCCAAGAGCTTCCGCGGGCTCCGCCCCCTGGACCCCCTCCGGGGCTCGCCCCTGGTCCCCACCAGGGGCCCTAAGGCGGGCCCTGTAACCCACCCGCTACGGCTTCGCGTAAGCCTCTCAAACGTTAATTTCTGCAGACAATATTCCTGAATAACTTCTGCTCCCAGGCAGCAAAAATTATTCCTATGCCCTGTAATGTTGCGCTAAATATGTGCAAATTGGTCCTTCTAGAGCATATATAACATCAAAATGAGTTGCAATATGTATGCTGTGGAAGCAGTGTGGGCGGAACATCATGTTTACATTTTGAGCGATTTTAACGCTTGCCGAAACAATGATTTCCCCCTAATTTCCAGACGATAAACCGTAAATATTTGTATTGCACCTTTGGCCTTGTCTAATGCACCCTCAAAGGTGGTATGGTTTTTCTTTTGAAAATTCCCTCGGGAAAGTGGTTTCCTTGGGGGGGGGGGGGGGGGTTAGGTACCACCGTGAGTGAAAACACCATTCGTTATTCACTTAAGTGTTAAGGGAGATTTACTTTATTTAAAACAAATTGAAAACGGACCAAAATTCTCAGATTTGAGAAAAAATAAGGCTTATTGTCAAATGTGTGCTCAATACGAAATTTTAACGATTCATTGGATGATATTGCCTCTTAATTGAATTGAAATCGCTTCTGCTGTTAGCTTGATATATTTCAGCAACCATGTTTTTCCATTAATTCTACACGTACAATTTTCCCAGAGGAGACGAGCAATATTGGATTCTGGTGGCGCCGCAGGAAATCAAACCTCTTGTAGAAGTCATCGCTAGCTCGCCGCTTTTAAAATACTCTCTGAGATTTACGCAAAAGTTGTGTTTTTGTTTGTTTGTTATTTTTCGCAAAACGATGTAGCCAATAAAGCATGGATAGACTCATCACAAAGTTTGAACTGATCGTAATGATTGTCATCAATATTAGAAGTTTG
Organism: Ophioderma brevispina; assembly: GCA_023653785.1. Lineage (NCBI taxonomy): Eukaryota > Metazoa > Echinodermata > Ophiuroidea > Amphilepidida > Ophiodermatidae > Ophioderma > Ophioderma brevispina. The sequence goes on from JAMKCH010003114.1 coordinate 52,992, forward strand.
TATTCATTTGCACAATTGACATCAACCGGTAAGTCGTGAACATTGCAACCAATTCGAGTCTCATTTTTAACAGGAATTTGAATAGTACATCAAATTTGAAATTACATAGCGTATTTCTTCTTCTATTTCTTCTTCTTATTATTATTAAATAATTAAAACGCACGTAATTTAATCTACTAGTTCAGCGTTTTTGTCTACAGCCTGTCTCAAAAAAGTGGTACAATCAGAAAAAAATTGTTAAATATAAAATTTCAAAATAAGTAATTCTTTCTTTACATAATATTAAAGAACAAAGACAAGGCTTTCCAATAGTGTTTGTTTCATCTCATTTGCTTTTGTCAATCCAGAGATATAGTCAATTTAGTGCGATATACCAAAATCGATTTTGTACCACTTTTCTGCATGGGCAGAGTTGTTTCGCCCAGCTATACAATCCTGTCTTGAAGCTCCCAAAAGATTGCAACTTGACAAAAAGAAACAAAAACACAGATTAAATTTAGTAAACAAAGGAAGTCTACTTTTATCGACACAAGTTTTGATAGTCAACATAATCAGTTCAATTATAAAAATCTTCTTTTCATAAATAACAAACAATACAAATATTTATTGCACGTCAATGAAATGGAGCTTTGAATTTATTACAAGATTGGTATCTGTTGAAATCATGCCAGAAGGAATGTAATTGCAACCAAAATAAACACTCCAAATCCAAAGAAATGGTTTAAAATATTGCACTATCTTGGTGCATTTACTAATTGTTGAGGTCAATACAAATTTGAATTTGGAAGCAAAGTATCAAAGTGGTAGTAGGAATTTGCGTTTCATGATACTTCAAGACCATAGAAACTCTCTCCTCCAGGTTGCTGTACGCCGGTTGTACGCTCATGTTATCTTCTGACAAACAACAGTATGTCGAATGTTATTCACGTTATCTTAAAGCCAGAACTTACTGATCATATCTTCCACCATTATGTAACTGTTTTCTATCTTTTAGAGTTTCTTTATGAAGTTAATCACATTTTAAAGAATTTCATATCTGTTCAAGTGTGAATAACTTATGTTTAACTAATTCGTTCACCGTTTTCACTCAACCAGAAACTGGCACAAACTCGATTTTTGTGTTCCGCAGTTAACTGGAGTTATCTCTCGATTGAAATAAGCAATTGAAATGAAACAAAAAAGGCCTGGAAAGCCTGGTCTTTTCTCTTGAATGTGATATACAAAACAACTTACTTATGTTGAGATATAATATTGAAAAAAAAATCGGTTTTTGATTGTACCATTTTTTTAGACAGGCTGTATTACGTATTGGATCACAATTATACATTGTTTATTACGATCTTGTTTCACGCGCTCTATAACTGCATTCGTTAGGTAAACTGAACAATTTTATTAACGAAGATAACTAGGGACAAAACATTGATTTAAATATTGAGTCAAATTGAGCGAAAAAAACACTAATTAGTTTCTGCATTTTCTACGGCATTGAACCTAGACTTGTGCTGATTGCATTAATTGGTAAAGAAGGAACTATATTGTCCATATTAAGCACAATATAAATATCTAATGCCATTTTATAATTTTATGATTACTTGTTTAATTTGTTTCTTCAGCGAACTGCTATAAGATGAATATAAAATATTATGGCACATAGCTCAATGCGAGTTTTGCTATGAAAGACGATCTGATAATGCATGGGTTGTACCATATTTTTAGTAGTGAATGGCTAATTAGACTATTCTAAGCCAGTGGGAACTGAACGATGAAAAAGATCGAATGACTATAGGTGCGCATACAAATGTTCGAATGACAAATTGCGCAAAAAGTAATGCGAATAATTTCATGTACAAAATATTATGTTATTTATTTTATGGGGGAAAAACTTGTGCGAACATTTTTCTGCGAATAATTAAATGCGAAGAAACTCATGGGAATACTCTATTGCAAACAAACGTATGTGAATAATTAAATGCGAATACGTACATGCGCATATCATTCTGTGTATGTGAAAATGCGAGCAAACACATGCGACTATTTTAATGCACATAAACATATGTGAATAATTTTAATTCGCATAAAGTTTTGAAAATATTGTTATGCGAATAATTTAATGCGCATAAAGTTTTGCAAATATTGTTATGCGAATAATTTAATCCACATAAAAACGTTTTGCAAATATTGTTATACGGATATTTCAATGCGAATGATTTTATGTGAAGAACATTATGCGCATGTCAAAATGTTCTAAAATGCGAATAAAGTTATGCGGTGAATGCACTTCGAACAAAACCATGCATTGAAACAGCGCGAATTTTTGACCGCATTTAATGCTAGAAATGCGTTCCATATAAAACAAGGTAATTTGGTACATTTTGAGTTATTTTATCAGGACACAAGTGACAAGAGTCATGGTTATGGAGTCCGGCACGGCCTGGCATGCACGAATGTTTTCTTCATAGTGCTGCTATTCAGGGAAAATGACCACATTATTGCTCTTGCTCTTGTGATTTATTTGTAGGATATTGTAATAAAAGTCATCTAAATATTATGTTAGTCAGGCCTAATCCTAGGCTTAGTCTTAGGCCTTGTCCTAGTTTAGACCAGTATGACAGTGTGAACCGGAGTGTGAACGAAGTACAGCAGCTCGATCCCCACCCGGATCCCCATGATCCGGGCCATGGCTGCACACCGTGTCGGTTTATTGCCATTTGGTCTAATCTCATTTGATCTAATAGCCATTTGGTCTAACTTCAATTCGTCTAAACCCATATTGTCTAAATACCAATTTCTCCAATAACCATTAGTCTAAACATCCAATTTATCTAAAACCAAAATGTCTAACAGACATCTTATATATCCATCTAGTCTAATGCCAATTCGTCTACTACCATTTGGTTCTAATAACCACAAACACCATTTGTCTAATTCCCATTTGGACTAATATCATCTTGTCTAATATTCATTTGTCTAATATCTACTTGGGCTTAATACCCAATGGTTAATATCCATTTTGTCTAATACCTGTGTGTATATATATTCCATTGGTTCTAATATCCATTTGGGTTCAACGTCCACGTGAAAATTGTTTGTTTTCAGCAATTAAGGTTAATTATTTTAAGTTAATAAAATTTTTTTTTTTAAGTTGGTTATTTGGTCCATGTCCCATGGTCTATTTGTTCTTTGATAAATTAAAAACTTTCTCAGATGACTTCAGTTAGTGCCGTGGGGGGGGGGGGGTCAACACCCCTCACTAATTAACCATTTAACGCCTTGGTCGATTTTATTTTTTTATGATAATAAAAAAAAGCGCATTTAAAACTAAAGTCAGACAATTACAAAAAAATCGGCGAAAAATATTCCCCGAGTTTAAGCTTTGCCAGCGCGAAAAAAATTTTCAGTGCATAGGAAATCCCCCTGGCACTTTAAAGGTGCAACGAAAGATTTTGAGGCACGGCACCAGATATTGTGTCTAATGTAATTTCATATAGATTAGACACTCAATAGATCTCCTTGCTTGTTTTGGCACAGAAATGTCTTAAAAGAGAGAAAAAGGGTGATTTGACTTGCTTATATTTCATAATAAAACATAGGCTGAATTTCGTAGTTGCTCCTATAAACAAAATTAAAATTCCACAATTTTTAAAAAAAAAAAAAACATTTCTCTCAGCTTAATCCTTTTCATGTGGGGTTATGTTTGATAGAAAGCTTTATATCAGGTCAAAAATCAAATTTTCACATGTTTTGGAGACCACTTGTTATTTGAAATCTCTCGTTGCACCTTTCAAGTGTTAGTACATAATATGTTTCTTATACCCGCATTTTTTTCCGTTTTGGTCGGATGTCAAAAACTGATGGTAAGGGGGCTTACTCGCTAACGTGGTGCTGATAACATAGACCCCAACCCTATACCTCACTTTTCCAAAATCGTGGATTCAAATAGGAGAATTTATGGTACATGCGTGTTCGAGTAGCAACATTGTTTGGGCGGAGAGGAACCGTCGCGGTGGGCGATATTAAACTAGCATTCATTATGGCTCAAATGCCACGTGTGATTACTTCCAGTTTGAAAAGTAGTAAGCACAAATTACCATTGATGTAATATCCGTTTTGAGTATCCATTTGAATTTGTTTGCTCTAAAGTCGCAGTCATTTTATACCTTACTTTGTACCGTACTTGTACAATTTCAATACAAATTGTGCATTATTGAGGCGTTCATGTGATTTTGAGGATTTATTTTTTCACGGCCCCGATTTAACGTATATTATTTTTTTGGCAATTTTTTTGTATTGACTTCTTGTCATTCCTCCGCAGGCTTTTTTGATAAATATGAAATTGTCCCTGTAACATTGTTTAGCGCATTATTATAATAATTATTATTATTTTCAAGTAATATATCCTGCCCAAAAAAAAAAGAGATATGAAAAGCCCTTTACAAGACAGCACAATGTACAGATTTTACCCGTTAACACACCACCATCAACTTATTTATCTGTTATGGACTGAAGTTTCATCTGTTGTTGGAATATTTATTATATCGTTTGAGATGATTAACTTTTGGTACAACACATAAAAATTGCGTACCTGGAATTTTCATCTGCTACTGCAGTCTTCATCAGCAGAATGACCGATTCTCGGGAAATTTGACCTTTTGATGCCAACGACGTCATACCGGGGTATTACGACTTTGGAAAGTTTGTATCGTCCCCCCGTCCTTGTAGGGGGGCTGGGTGGCTCTGATGTAATTTCCTCCTTGACCCCTCCTCGACCACCAGCGTGACTCCCCGGCTATATCCTGACCTCATATCCAGGTCATATAGTGGCCCGGGGATTCTATGGGTATGGGATATGCCTGGGAGACCTCGGAGGAGTGGAGCTTGGCCGTCTATGCCTCTAAAATCTATTTTTTAGAAATCGTCAGTCCCTCCCCTATGTGAATTCCTGACCTGTCCTCTAGACTAACTCTGCCTTGACAGTGTTATAGAATAAACAAGTCCAGAGATGTCCTTTTTCTCCGATTTATCTTTTGGAGCCACTAGGCATTTTTGCCTCATGTCCTTGTAGGTTTCAAACAAGTGGTGATCCCGTAAGACCCGTATATTCTGCGTAGGGCCTCCGAGACCCCTTTCACGTATGGTATTTACTCCTGTCCCGTTGATTTGTGGTGGCCAACTGTTACGCTCCACTGCTGGTGGGGGCCTTTTTTTTTTGCTTTGAACTCTACTGACGGCCCACTTAGGGTAGCCACACTTTTTGAGAGCTTCAGTATGTGGGTTTTCCTCCCTCCTCAACAACAACGGTATCAGTTTTTATTACGCCTCTCCGCCCCGGTAGAACAAGGTTTGGATAACCCCAAGTTTTAGTCAACTGGATGATTCGAAGAAAAGTTAAGGTCACTGATCTTGGTGATGGTTTGCGATACACTTGATGTCTAAGTTTCCCTCCGGTTAGATGACAGTCAAGCGTATCTAGAAGGCAATCGATCTATTCCTCCGCCCGCCTCGTAGTGAATTGATGTCAAAAGGTCACAAGAATTAAGATGGTCTGTGAATTCTAGGCGTATTGTTTCTTTATCTTGTGTGCGTGTCGTGCTGTCTCGAAAACCACCATAATGGTCTGTGGGGGGCTGTCTCAATGGCAATCTGCTCTAAATCCATATATAGATTTGCAAACAATTGGGGAAACGCGAACGCCCATTCGCGGCCCTTATGGATATTGCTGGTAGAAGCTTACGCCATTGTAAACAAAATAGTGCAACGAAGAGGCACACTTCAAAGAATTTGAAGCAATTTGCTGGATGACAACTGGGAACTCATCCTCGAGAGGTCTTGTCACTTCACCTAGACTGTACTAATGACTGATTGTGCTTATCAACAGGTACGATGTAAAGCTAGGCTGGTATACATCATAGGAGTCGAAGGGCTCTTCATCGGCTCGCTCACACGCAGCTCATTTTGATAATGTCTGCAAGTCTGGGAGTTAGGGCAAGCGTGATGTTTTACTTTTTGCGCAGACCTAATGAGATAGGGATATCAGCGAGTATACTTAGCACAATTGTAAGTAATGGTACCCACACTACTAACAATGTCTCAAAGGATAGTTGGCTTTGTGGGCACTTGGGTAAACCGCTGATAAAATTTTGGTGGTGGCCCCCATAATGCTGTAGTGGGGTCAAATTTGCGGATATTCCGCTCTGTTGATGACCCCATTCTTCTGCTAAGTTCTTGAAGAACACTGATCAGTTCCCGCTTCATTATACTTAGAAGTGGGATCTTTAGACCCAAGATTTTGTAAGTGTACACTATCGCTCAACAGGTCCTCACACTTTTGCTTGTATTCATGAGTGTCAATTACAACCACAAGTCTCTCCCATTAGATTATTTTTATCGCAGGTAAGATGCGAATATCCTGATCTTTCATTAATTTGGTCAGACTTTAAAGTTCATCCTGTTCAGTGGAATTCAATTTTTTTCTTTGGTCTACTCATAGATTGGGTCATCTTTTGACCTAAGCTTCACCAAACTCCTGGTCAACGTTGCAGATAAATTGGGGGCGACAATGCGATTCCAGTAGTGCTGGTCACCAAGCAATGCAACAACGGGAATTTCGCGCGGGCTACCGCGAATTCAAACTCTTCGCTAATAGCTGAGATGGGGCTCCGTCACGTTTGAGTAACTCTCTCGAACTAGTTTGACCCATTTACTGATACACTCGGACGCTAAGTTGTTGTTAGATGAATTTCCAGATTATCGAGCTCATTTTTCTTGTCCAACAATCGCGCAAACTTGTTTTGTTGTCGTGCTTTAGACAACTCGTGCTCTTTGACCTGGACCTCTCGGTACGAGGCTTTCACTTCGCGCGACTACGTCACGAGGGCAACCCACTAATGCGTTAGATATACAGATTCAATACGCTGTTTTTCCCTTCTCCTGCTTCAAAAAATTGTCGATTTATGAACAATTTGGCTCTCAACGCACGGATTATTAGCGTTTAATATGCGCTTTCTTATCCGCTCACTTCCTCAAGTACTATTATCGGCTTTTGGCCCTGACAGTAGCTAGCACAGACGTAAGGCTATTTGGGGGCGTTACATATGATGTTTACAGTGTAACGAAAAACGGCGGAGATGGTTCTGATACCGGCGATCTTTTACCTCGTTTTTTTTCCAAAAGTCTCGATTATTTAAGCAACTCCTTGCCGTAATCATTTCTGTAATTGGAATGAAAGTTCATCTGTGATGGTATATTATATCGTCTTGAGATGTATTAGACTTTTGATGCCCAACACATGAAAATTGCGTACCTGGAATTTTCAACTGCTAACTGCAGTCTTCATCAGGCAGAATGACATGATTCTCGGGAAATGTTGACCTTTGTATGCCATAGCGACGTCAGAAAACCCGGTCATAGAGGGTGCAGAGCATTTACATCAGAGGCCACGCAGCCACCCTAAACAAGGACGGGGGACGATACATAACTTTCTGCTAGTCCTATGACCGCGGTTTTCTGACGTCGTTGGCTATCAAGGTCAACATTTCCCGGGAAACAGGTCATTCTGCTGATGAAGACTGCAGTTAGCAGTTGAAAGTCCATGTACGCAATTTTCATGTGTTGTGATCAAAAGTTAATCATCTCAAACGTTATTTATCTGTTATTAATTGATTTGTGCATAATTTAGCTAATGAATGAAATAACTTAAATGAAAATTGTAATCCTCCAAAGAGACCTTATACAATATAACGCGAATAAAACACAATTATTGGAACACGGTTTAGAGTGATTGTCGTGAAAACAAGTATAATACTAACCACATCCACTCCCGTTAGGCTGGGTGACAATGGGGGGCAAGGAAACCATTTTCCGAGGGAACTTTTGTACGAAATTATACCACATGTGAAGGGCATAAGACAACACCAAATCAGCAATAAAAAATTATATTGTTATTGGTTTACAAATTAGGGGCAAACATTATTCAAAAACACGCCAAAAATGGCCAACAAGACGGAAAATCCAAATGAACCTTGCGCTTACACAAACTTTTTTTGAAACTTATTTTATGTTGTTGATATCTACTCTAGAAGACCAAAATTAAATATATTTAACACAAAACCTGTTAGTTTTAGGGATCCTGTATTTTACGGGGTTGCGAAATACACGTCATTTTCCCATAGACTTTGTACAGTAACGGTTTAGCACGTTCCACAATGAAATGGCTTTTGTTCCGCACATTACGGGTTAATTAGTTTTAATGTTATTATTAGCAGAGAGTTAATAGCGCCTTATGCTATTGGCCTCTAAGGGCTTTTACAAATGGCCGCTGATTACTGTGCCCAACCATACCATAAAACCATTCGCATCATTCAAGGATTGCAGCAGATCTGGAATCAGCGCTTTCCCTTATCAGCAAACATTACATCGAGATAACCATCGCAGCCGGGACCAGCTCCCCAAATATGCATGGGTTAAATCGAGACAACAAAGAGGTTGTTAATTTTCTTGTCCAGGAAATATACCATATAGCTGAAACTCACAGGGTCGAACGCACGCCTATACACATGAATGAGCACAATACACTGGAGTCGAGAGCTTACCTGGGATTGAGCCTAGCATCTTGTCCGCTTTGTTTACTATTATGTTACTAATAATTGTTTAATTATATGTATGTGTAACCATGATATCGCCAATACAATGCTTTGATCTTTGATTTTTAAAAAAATAGTCTAGCTAGGGGGGATGGGTTCATTGGGACCCTCACTTCTTCTTCTTATCGTGTTCCAAACACTGTGGTTCTCAAATATTGATCCAGCCAGAGCTGGATACAACGTCTGGCTACTTCAATGAATTCCACAAGATCCTTGTTTGTGCGTTGTTGCGCCCAGAAGTGCGCAGACCAAGAGATCTTCCATTGTATGTGGTGCTCTTCCGCCGCAATCACATGTAGTATCCTGATCTGCTCAGACAGCCCCATTCTGCACAAGGAACCTTTAGAGCGCCAGTTTGTGTTATCTATATTGAGGCGGCATCGCAGTCAGCCCCCATGGGAAGTCAGCTCCAGGTGGGAGTGCTCACCAGGTTCAATACCCGGATAGATGTTACTTGGTTGATGGACAAGTCTTTCTTTCCACAAGGCGACTCTCTTTAAACTCCTTAGAGAATGTTTCAAGAGGTGGACTTTGCTTAAGAAACTTCTTAGATTTAAGGCGGTTGGCAGCAGGTATCTGTCCAGACATAGGGTGATTCACACATGGAGACTTGGCAGCTAGACTCTTGCATGCTCGCTACGCTACGACCGATGTCTGTGGTGGAGCAATTCTGCTAGATGTACAAGTTTTCCGTTGGTGTTGGACGGAGGCATCCTATAATAAGCCGGCAGGAGGCATTTAACGCTGATCAAGCTTATTGGCATGGGTTGATCGTTCCCATACAGGGCAGACATACTTGCACATGAGTAGCACAGGGCAAGTGACGTCGATCTTTAGGGAAGTGGGCGAGGCAACCCATATGGTGCCAGTGAGTTTGTTCAAGATGTTATTTGCGTGAACAGACTTTACTCGTCGTCTTCTCAATGTGGTCTTATAATGAGAGAGTGCGGTCCAAGCTAACTCATAGGTAGACAGGGGTATCGCAGTGATCCAGGGGACTCCAGACCAGGTAACTTTAAGCTGACGTTTGGCTTCACGGTTGGTAGATGGAAAGCACACACCTGTGTCTTAGATGGATTTGCACGTAGATGGTTTCCTCTTAATAAGGAGTGAGTTCATCAAAGCTTTGGAAGAGTCTCTCTTTCAACAACGTTGAAGTCGGCCATCTGTGCGCTAATTCCAAGATCGTCTGCAATAGATAAACGACAGGTTCCTGCATCCTAGGTTGGTCGTTGGTATATATGTTGTTACAAGGAGAGGTGTGCAAGCAACTCCCTTGTGGTAGAACATTCTTGAGCCTACGCCATCGGCTCCTCTTCGATCCTAGCTGAACAAAGAACATCCTGTTGCCAGCAATCCTCGGATAAACTCAGTCAGGCGGATGTCCTTGGTAATTTCCAGGATCCTTAGGGTAGATATGTGGTTAACAGTGTAGTAGGCTGCTGAGAGGTCGCCGAACACCAGCTCCGGTTGACATACCCTTCTCGAAAACCCATCCTCAATGTGTTAGAGTAGGTAGACTTGGCTTGTTGTTGATTTGCCTGGCCGGAAACCTGTTGTTCTGGTATGAGGTGTTCGTCTATCACAGGCGATTACGATGGAGCAGGAGGCGTTCAAAGAACTTATAGGTTTAGGATATAAGGCAGTGATATAGGTCTGTATCTCTTGGGATTGGATGAATCTTTCCCATGCTTTAGGGTGCAATAACATGTGCTTCCTCCAGATCTTTGGGAACCTGTGGGAATAAGGCAGCAATTGTAGAGCTCAGAAGCCATCTTTGATACTGGCCAAGAAGAGTTTTTAGGTGACCTCAGTAGAGATGTTGTTCAAGGCCTACTGCTTTTCTGGTTGAAGTTTAGCAATGACGGATTCCAATTCGTCCATGTTGAAGGGGGGAGTGAAACCAGGGTCACCCACTATACCTCTTATGGTATAGTTTGATCTTCTTGGGTTTCTTCTGCACTTGCCATGTTAAAAGCGTTAGGGAAACTTGGTGGGTTGCCTTTTGAACATTTGGACTGCTTTGTGGAGGTCTGTTTGGATCCCCTCGGAGCTTTCGGATGTAGACCCGGCTTTTCTTGCTAGTATGGGTCATATCGGTGGCTTCAATTAAAGCGGTGCCAGGTTTTGATCTTTTACCGGGGAGATCCTCTTCGAACTTCCTCACCTTTAGCAGTGTTTCAGCCGAAAAAGGATCAGCTTCAAACATGGTGATATACTCTTGTATTCTGTAGCACGTCCTTAAAAGGCCTGGTATATATTCCGTCCTACAGCCTCTGGGTATGAATATCCGTGCAGTCTTGTTCACTAGTGGGCAACTTTGTCATAGTTATGAGGTTTTGAGCAATCTCTTCACGTTTGATCCAGGTCATCAGTGAATCATTGCAGTTCTGCTTTCTGTAGTTAAAGCGGGGCCCGCTTTTAAAAGGCACTTGTTGTCGTACTTGCAGAGTTGACTGGATACCGATTGGAGTCGATTTGAGTTTGTGGAACAGGATCCAGAACAATCTTGCTACAAGGTTAGGAGGTTTTTGCTACCATAGCTAGATTCAGGGTTCTAACCTCTCTTCCAGCGGGGCGGGGCACTATGAAATGATTTAGGACGCTTAGAGTCGTGAAGGAGACATAGATGTTGACTGTCTATCCATTCTGCGACAGCTTGTCCGTCTTTGTTTAGTTTCCGTGTAGCCCCAATTTTTTTTTGTTGGGTAACTATGGTCTGTTGAGTCGCCAATGAGCAAGAGGGGTTTGGTGTAATTCCCCGGTTGGGCTGAGGGTGCTCCGAAGTCTACTGATGGAAGGTTTGTAGACAGATTGTAACTAGGACAATAACAAGCTCATGGTTGAGGATTCGTTTTGTTATCTCAGACATGATGTTGCTTTCTACTTCGGTACCTGTTCTATAAATATAATAATAATATAAGACCGACTTTATATAGCGCCTTTCCACGGAATACAAGGCTGTTGGCCTAGTATTATTACGCGGCCTTCAGGAAATCGTCACATCATTTCGCTTCACCTAGGCCGGCACGCCGGCCAAGCGAACATGCCTATCAGCACTTAGAGTAGTATATCCCCCATAACGCTACCCGAATAATCGCTTGGTCGACGAAGCAAGGGGGTAGGCCTTAACCAGTCACACACGTTGGCCACAGCGGGCTCGAACCCACAACCTTGTGGATCATGATTCGGCACATATCCACTGGCACATCTACACTTCCAATTTGTCGATGTGGTCTCTCGGTGGCAAGGACCATTCCTGGTCTGGCTGGGCCGGTGGTTATTGATTCCTCTAGTGGGTTGTTCCTGCCGACATAGACACCAATGGATCATTGTTACCCAATCAGCAATGATGGGGGGGGGGTAATTTTGCACTGGAAAAACCTCCACATTCAATGACACTATAGTCAATGCAGACCTTAGAAAAGGCCTGCGCGGAGGTCTAGTCATGCTATTGGTATACTTAAAATGTTTTATGAAAACATTGTTTGGGAGTTGCAGAGATAGTTCTCTCTTCGCTTCGCATTTTACTTTGCTTCCTACGCAGCTTAACGGGGGAGACCACAGACGATTCTCTACTTCACCCTCCCTAATTAACTCATAACGGATTGACCGATTTAATTTTATTGGTATGAAAAGAGCGCATTTAAAATCAGACAAGTAAAACAATTCGGCGCAACAACCCACGCGTAAAGCGGCCAGCGCGAAACAAATTTAGGGTCCCTAGGAACCCCCTTGTCACTTAAGTGTTAATGTGTTAAATAAAGTATGACAAAGCTCTTGTTTCTTACGCTCCCCTCTCTACTTCCCGCCACTGTTTAAAAATTACCTCAAACAAAAAAAAAAAAAAACGCCAGTGTTTAACTGGCAGTTTGGGACTCGGCAACGAGCAAATAACTACAACCGTAGTTATCACTGCTGTGAGTCCCATCTGCAATTTTAAAACGACGATTTTATAGTAATTTTTAACAGTGACTCAATTGCTTACCCATAATTTTAATCCAATATCATGATGAAAGATAATAATCTATTGCTTGTTTCAAAAGCATGTCCATTGCCCTTGTAGGAACACGAGAGTGCCCGTCTGGTGTATTGAGCGGGCGAATGAAAAAGGAAATAGGCAGGGTTATAAAAGGGGAGGCATAGTGTTTTCTTCCCACAATGCCTGTCTTCCAAAATAATTTTTGCACTGGGTGTCACATGAATTCATAGTGACAAAAAGTACTTAAATTTTAAGATTGGGATGCGTTCTGTTCGTTAAGGTACTTTTTGTCACTATAAATCCATGTGTCAACCAGTGGAAAAATTGTATTGGAAGAATTGCATTCTGGGAAGAATACTATACCCCCTCTTGGGTTATATATAACATGTGCTCAGTGAAACACAATGACAAGCCTGGTATTGTGTTATCAAATCTAGTCATTTCTTTATTGGGAAAATAAATCATACCTAATACACTGAAGAAAACTCAACCAGTGTCCATCTGGTAGTGTTATTACATTAAGCGAGGTAAAGAAAGACAGACAAAGACAGGGTTATGATATTACAGGGTTACATGTGGTCAGAAAAGTATTGTGGTGTCAGATTTGATTATTTAAAGGGACATAATGGCATGAACAATTTACAGACATAATGAAATGGACGCTCACTGAATTCACATCCACAAATTTATGTCTGCTGCTAATGTCCTCATTTAGGACCACAAACTAGAATCCCTTTTTGATTCCCAAAACTGAAGCTCTTTTGGCTTAAAAAAAACGACAGCAGACAGTTTTGGTATCAAGCTTTCGAGGGTCCCAATATAATACTAGTAAATCCTGGTACTATGTAATGCACAAATCTACCATTATTGTAGCTAAAGAGACTAGCTATAACTATACTTTATAGCTCCTGGTTACTAATGCTACTGGTTACTATCTCTAATAATAATCATTACAGCATTATCATGCATAAACATAACCTTGCGCTAACTGACAAATGGGGTCTTACATGAATGACATCATCTGCATTGCACCATCTTACATAAATAACATCATGGGAAATCATTGTTTTGCACAATGGGACAAAGTGAGCTTGGGACCAAGTTTCAAGTAATGCTAACACAAATTCTATTCAATTTTCCCTCTCTTCTCACTTCAGTCATGCAAGTGAATGAGATTTGTATTGAAACTTGGTCCCAAGCTGACTTTGTCCCATTGTGCAAAAATAATGACTAATGGTTATCCGTGACCGCAAATGAATATTTGGAAAGAGGGGATTTGTGGCTTTAACATGGCACTAGTTTATTTTGGTATAATTTTACATAATTACCACAAAAATTGGGAAGAAGTTTTGTTGCGTTTTTATTGATACGCCCTGTAATACGCCTTTTTATTTTTTGATCTCAACACATCCCTCCAAATTAATTCGTACCATCGACAATGTGCGTTTACTGACAGGAATAAAAAAAATCAGACTAATTGAAAAGGAAACGACGACTATTTAGTATAATCATTTAACCAGGTTAAACTGCTGCGACACTAGATCTTCGAAGCCCGCATTTTTTTCGCATTACTGTTTTCTTTCGGCAACCCGTTTCTGAGAGGCGACCGGCGGCCGGCCTGGCGCTTGCCCTGGGAGACGACTTGTTATTCTGGTAAACGAATTTTCCTAATATTTGTAAACAAGTCATGTCCATCGTAGTTAATTCTAGTTCTCAAAATCTGAGAAAAAATACATGAATTACAATTCGAAGGGATATTTACACTTGGGTGGAAACGGTCTTCTGCACTCCCGTTTGTTCATAAGGGTGAGGTCCCCCTCTGAAAACCACAAATCGGTTGTGTACCGATTCAAAATGGTGGTCAAAAACCGATTTTTAGAACGGGCACCTAATTCTCCCGCCTAAAAATGAAAAAAAAAAAAAAAACACTTTTTTCAAATTTGACTCATAATAGGAGAACATCAATGCTGAAATACAATTTTGAAAAGTTACTCCAGTACGATTTAAGGGGCGAAACAAATTTTGAATAGCGCCACCATAATGCTTATTTAGGCTAATTAGCATAAAAACGCTATGGCCGATTGGAATTGTTTCCACCAAAATATGCGCAACTGATATTTAGGCAATTACAAAAAAATAGCAAAACATGACACTCGAAAAATGAAATTCTTGGTCTACATGGACTCCCCTTATGCATTTACGTGTTAAATCTAGTTGCTATGGCTTCACAGAGAGGGTGTGCATAAGAGTACACAAAAAACGGGTGACGTCAATCGGAGAGTGAAAGGCGGTATGGGAAATCAGCTAACAATGACGACGATTTTAAAACTTTTTAAAACGTACCACTTACATTTTCTGCACTTTAAAAAATAACCGTAATTTTATGGACCCCGTAATGGATAATTAACAGTAAATGCGAGAAAAAAAGTACGGGAAACCGTGAATATACTGGAAAAAGCGCGTGCATTTTGAGCTGTTTTATATATTAATGGGCAATTGACAGTCATTTTACGGGATTTGTTGCTGGGAAATGACCGTAATTTGAAAATATACGAGACATCTTCCATCAGCAAATTTCTATATAGCATATAAAAACGCTAGCGTGAAAGTTTGTTATTTTCCAATGATTTAATATAATTGCTAACATGGAGAAGCCATGAATTGCAATGAGTGGTGCGCTTTGATTGTAAGTTTGTTTCACCAAGATCATGACCACGAACATGATGTATTACCTGCAATGACGCGCTCTTCCCAGTGCTTTTCGCAATAAATTTTACCAACTTGGCGGCAACTCTTGAGTGCGTTTTTATCAAAAGAGACCTTCTTGAGTACTGTGGTAATGGTGGGGAAATACACCTGGGAAAACTGGGAACATTTAACGAGTCTGGTGATGATAATAGACATTGCAAGAGCCATGAAGGGATAATGATCATTGAACAAGCCTTTCTTTATATTTGGTCAATTATTTCAGTAACCTCTGATAATTGTTTAAAATCTGACATCGCACTCATTGTTACGTACGGAATCAGTTATATTGTGTTAACCTTGTCAACAAATTGACCCCACCCCACCCCGTTCAACGTCAGAACTTGCACAGGGTAAAGGCCACTATAGTCGATTCGCGTTGATACGTTCGTCCCCCTGGTGTTTTGGACCTATTCAATTAAGTCGGAGAGGGATCAACCTAGCTCTACCGGGAAAATTAAATAATTCAAATGCACGTGTCACACCGGATTATCTTGGAGGACACTCCGGTCATTTAACTGACTCACCTGCCATTAAATACAATTTCATTCATGCATGGAAACGTGCTATAGTGTATTTCAGTCCTTAACATTGCTCACAATAAGTGACAATAAGTGATTAACAGAAGTCCCTGCGCCTCATTGAATTTTTCACCTCCGCAAGAATGGTACGGGGTCACATATCAGATGAATCGAGTATAAAGGGAATTTAACATTAGAGCAAAGTCATATGTCAGTAAAAGCCTCCCATTCATCACCGACATTACGTAAGTAGCTGAATTTGTCGTTCTGAACACTAAGGCCCACGTGCACCAAACCGGAGAAAATGACGAGTAAGCTACTAATCTAGTAAGTTGAGAGGCATCTCGCCATTTTGGGTTAACTTTACCAGTATCCCCCGGGGGGGGGGGGGGGGGGGGGGGGGCACTCAGATATGACAGCGTACACATGCGTGACCAATTTTTTTCGAAACACCCCTAAACGAGTTTTTCTTGTGAGCAAAATTACCCCCTAAACAACTTTTTAGCGCGCTTTCTCCAAAAATGTTACCCTCTAAACAAGTTTTGTCCTAATTACATATTTATTGTTTGCCTATTTGCAGGGGAGGGCGGCCAAGAAATCTCAATTTCAGACGTCGCCATTGGTTTTAAAAAAACACGTAAAAGCGAAACCTTGACGAAAAATTGTGATTTTTTTTATAATGTTGTCATGGAATATTTTCTTATTCCAAAACTGTTGGAGTTGAAGAATCAACTCCACTGGAAGGGTTATTTCTGATTTTTTGTATGAATAACGAACGACGAGGTCGTATGTGGGTCATGGGAACACCCATGACCGACCCACATCAAAACACCCAAATTGTTTTGTGGCTTGCACTCCGTATTGCTTTAATTTCTTTTGACATTTTTGGGGAGTTGCTATAATGAATAAGGCTTGGCCGCCACCGCCTGCCTATTTGCGCAATGACGCCTCACTTCAATCGGCTCCGCGCTCGACGTCGTCGACACTGTTGGTGGAAAAAAATTCTTTGACAAACTAGATCAAATTGGCAGCCATTTTGAATTGGTGTTTTTATTAACTATATACTTTCTCAATAAATCATCCTGGTAAACATGAACACTTTGACTATTTTATAATATAGATTTTCATGGTAAGTTTAAAACAGTTTTCATTATATTTCATATCTTTTTACTGGGGTTTTTTTTGTCCCAAGAAACTGAAATGTGCGTTTGTTTAAAACTATTTCATCTTTGGTCACTTATATTCAATATTTGATCAATAAAATTAACTTTCTTTTCATACATTTTCGTCTAAATCAATTTAATTTCGTCGTATCCATGGATTTAAACAAACGCACGTTTCAGTTTTCTTGGGACGAAAAAACAAGTTAACGAGATATGAAATGTAAACTTACTTGGAAAACCTATAATTAGACCGTTAAATTCGCGGTGATATAGTTGACCATTGTAAATCAATTGTTATGACGTCTCGTGGACGCCTAAGGTCAGAAATACCTTTCAAACACAAATAAGTGAGCCTTGTGCACAAATGATCTAGATTTTATATAATAAACAGTTTTTAATGATCTTTACTTGATTTGGTTCAAGAATTTGGTATGTCCAAAACAAAAGTACATAAATCAAAATCACACAATTTATATAACTGATACTTATTGTCCTCAAGAATGTCCACTAATGTCCACAAGAAGCGTTGCAGTTCAACGATGATATGTCCTCACAGCGAAGACTTCAAAATGACAGCGCACAAGTTCATACAAAACTCCTCTGGTATTATATTCCAAGGGAATCTTCTCAGTCCTGAAGGTAATCTTGTCCAGCAGTTCAAGACGACAAGGTGTAAATTAAGTCTCTCGACGATACTAAAATCCACAGTATATCAGTCCAAGATAATCACCACGATTTCTATCTGTCCACAATTTGGAATCCTATTTTGATTCCCAGCACTTTCGGCTTCAAAGATGACAGTAGAATAATTACAGCAACTCTGCTCACATGGAATTATATATCCTGGCACTAGGTACTTGATGTCTGCTCCTTAATGCAGAGTAAAACTAGCTATCTTCTAGCTACTTGTTAGTAGTGGATGCTGGCAGAGAGTCCTTCCAGTGAAAGTATTTAACTACTCACAGATAGATTCCCCTTTCTAACAATAATCATTACATCATTCTCATGCATAAACATAACCTTACACTAGCTGACCAATCGGAATTCATCACCCGAATTACATCACTTCATATATATAACTTTGTGGGGCATTCTATGATCTTACAATGTTTTGATCTCAAAAGCATTTTTATTTTTTTTATTTTTTTTATTTATTCATTTGGCAGACACAGCAATAAACAATACAAAGATCAGTAATGAAAAAAATATATAGAAAATAAAAATGAACAAGTTTCTAAGTTAAGCATCCTTGGGGAATTCCCCACTTCCCCTATTGTGCAATCTAAACAGGTGCACTTAGCAAAACAACTCTTGGGAATCCCCTTTTCTCTCTTTTATAGTAAACAAAGTGCTTTTCCCGTGAGAATCTTTTCTCAAATAAAATTGAGAAAATAATATTTTTAAAAGTTTAATCAGAAAAATGGAGGCCATATAACACAATTAAAAATGAAAACATGAAAATATCACCGAATATTAATAATAATTTGATTGTAACAATAATACTGTTCATATTTTACACGTTTTTAAGTTGTTTATTAATAACTAAGCTAATATTTCTCATTGCTAAAAATGTGAAGGCAGCTCAGGTGGGACATTGCTCTTCTTTGTGTCTGTCTGTTTGTCTCGCTCTCTCTCCCCTCTCTCTTCTCTCTCTTCCTCTTCCTCCTCCTCTCTCTCTCTCTGTAAAAAAACACAAGATTACGATAGTGTAAGTCATGGATTATATTGTGTTATTTTCAGGTCCAAGGGCAATAGCAATTCATCAGAACATGGTGTTCTGGTCTGACATATCTCATGGTAAGGTTTACAGAACTTGGCTTACCGGATCGGGAACGACACCTATTGCAGATTCTCCGAATGGACTGGGGCTTAACGGATCGAGAACGACGCCTATTGCAGATTCTCCGAATGGACTGGGGCTTAACGGATCGGGAACGACACCTATTGCAGATTCTCCGAATGTACTGGGGCTTAACGGATCGGGAACGACACCTATTGCAGATTCTCCGAATGTACTGGGGCTTAACGGATCGGGAACAACACTTATTGCAGATTCTCCGAATGTACTGGGGATAGCAGTAGACGATCTTGAAGAGTAGGTAGCATTCCTGTGAATTGTTGTGTGTTTTAGGTACAGATGATACATATAACACGAAATAAGAGATGGCTTCAAAACTCGACCGCCGCGCCGGTTGAGGTTCACAGATATTTTCATGACGAAAAAAAAAATCACTTTTTTTAATTGCAGTGAAATTGCAGTGAATTTGACATTTAAACTGCGTGATAAATTACATGACAAACTAAATGACTAATAATGTATTCATAATTTGTCCATTTTATGGAAATGATTAATAACAATATAACTTTTAGAAATGTAGTTGTTTATAGATTAGAAAAAAAACTGTCAGTCTCAATTTATTGCAAAGTTATAATCTAGACTTGGTCTGTGATTGGTCGTTTCTTGTAGTTGATATAGTAAAATTGGTGTGAGTGCTATCGCCTAGACGATGGTGGCCTATCATTGGCCAAACGAGTCATAACTAGCTCAATTTCTGCTCGCAGAAATTAATTTCAGCGAGCTGAAATTCAGAATTTCAGCGAGCAGAAATGTATCCAATCAGATTATGATACTGGCGGCATTGACCAATCAAATAACGTTTTTTTCAGCAGAAATGTTTGAAATAATTTCAGCTCCCAGGCCTATAAAGTCGCTTAGCCAACTGTTTTGCGCCGCAGGCCTATAAATTTACTTTCTAATATTTTTTATATTAACTCGCTAGCGCCGCAGGCCGATAGCCCCTTAAAGAGGGCAGGGCTTGAAGAAGGAGGGAAATTATGGGGTAAAAGTGTAGCAGAAATTCATTGCTTTTAATTGGCTGGAATTTCAGCTCACTGAAAAAAAACCGTCTTCCTATTGGCTGTAATTCAGCGAGCTGAAATTAATTTCGGCGAGCTGAAATTCATTGGTTTTCATTGGGTGGAATTTCAGCGAGCTGAAAAAACGTCTTCCTATTGGCTCTAATTTCAGCGAGCTGAAATTAATTTCGGCGAGCTGAAATTCGTTGCTTTTCATTGGCTGGAATTTCAGCTCGCTGAAAAAAAGTCTTCCTATTGGCTGGAATTTTGGCGAGCTGAAATTCACTACTTATGAACGAGTTGGCCAGGTTAATTTTGCCTCGCATTAAAAAACGATTCCTGATTGGTTGTAATTTCAGCGAGCTGAAATTAGTTCAAACATCGTACACACAAAGGATTATTTTAACCATTTCAATAAACAAACATCAACAACAACGAAACAAAAACAAACAAAAATAAAAACAAGTTGAGATGATAGTTCATGGAGTTGAATCTGTCCTACTTTTTATCCCTCTGATGTTCGTTCTCTGCCGTAAATACCAACAAAATTACTTCCAGTTACCTATTTTACATAGGTTGGTATTTTGTTCACACTTTACTTTAATTGCTGTTATCTCAGACTAATCTACTGGGTGTCGTACTCTGAGGGCACTGTAAGACGTTCATCTTTTAATGGGTCAAATGAAGTAATTGTTTGACAATGACAGATGCTTTTGCTATTGCACTGGATTGCAGAGGTTTGTAAAATGTTTTTTAGTTCGTATTAGGTAAAAAATAATAGTTTTTCTCAACTTCCCGCGCGCACAGCTTTTAAAACTAGATTTAGCGCGTAGCTCTACGCGGCGGCAATTTGTAAAAACTTTTCTTAAAGGATGTTTTACTTTGATACTCATACTTTTCTTAAGAGGAAGAGTGCCTCAAAATTCGGAAAATAGCGATACCTCAACAAAATCGTCACCATTATCAGTCCTCCACAGAGGAGTTCGTATTCCCTGTACTGTGTGTTGTACGTTTGTAGAAAGGCTGTGACTAGACTATCATGGCGACAAGCTCTTAAAATTGATGTTTGTGTGGAGTTTGAGTGACATTAGCAATACAAATATTTTGTAGATTGATTGATTGATCTAGTGACAGCATTTTTTCCTTCCTGCCATCGAACCATTTTATACAGCAGCTTCCCCAATTCATCAGTTAACCTCAACCCGTTTCGAGCCGGTTTGAATACTTTATGTCGGTTGCCTGCCTTCGGGTTTCTATAAGACATTAAAAATAATAGCAAGGATAATATATCTTAATATTTTGTTGATAAACTTTATTTATTATGTAATTTCAGAGAGAACAATTTACGTTGCCAAAAATGGATCAACCGTGGATATTTTCAAATTTGAACTTGAAACTGAAAATTTGACAGTGATTTATAGCCATGCTAACATAACAGCCATGGCTATCCTGCAAGATTGGCTTCTATTTTTAGACGAAAGAGATGGAATTAAAGCAATCCCTAAGCGTATCGGCGAGGTACCAGCTTCTGCAATTTCAGTTGGAACGGGGTTTGAAAATTGTAAATCGTTTTTGACCATTAGCGTTGCGGTATATGGTAGGTCGTGTTTTTATGTTCTTTCAAAGCATTTATAACGTTTAAACACATATCAATTAACACTTGCTGTCTTTTCCCCTAGTTGTCCATAAGCTGCCATCATCAGATTTTCCGTTCATTGCACCCAATTAGTGATTAATTCCCATATATCACCTTGAAGGGGATCTCCCCCTGACTAGGATTAGGGATGTTTCCGCCTCGAAAACCTGCACGTTAGCGTGTCCTGCCCATTTCAAACCGCCATTATAATCTCATTACAGATAGAAATTTTATCCACGACTACACGAAACCAAGTTTTTAACTGCCTGAAGGGGGCTTAAACATCTAGGCGTCCAAGATGGCCGCCACAAGGAGGCATATTTTGCCTGGGTGATATTTTGGGAGCCCCAAAAAGGATTTATGGCATTTATATTTTACGTACAGGCTTCTTTTTCAAGATGGCGGTGATTATATTCGCTCTAGGGTACGTAAATCAGGAATAAAAGCAGCACTACCCATCTTTTCGACGTTATTAGCGAACACTTTCTAATAATGAAACTAAAACATTTCTAAGATGTAAAAAATATTAAAGTGGGGTATTGACTTGTCCTTGAGAGTGCCGTTACTATAGCTGGTTACTACTTGGGCCATGTAACGTAGCTTAAACTGTCTCTATAATAGTTCATAAGAAGACAACAGCTCATATCAACCTGATACAATAAAATCATAATAATGGGTGTGGACAGGACTACTCAGTGACGCCATGGGTGTTTCCTAGTAAAAATAAAAAATATGCTTATGAAGAAATGAAAAAAAATTCTATATGTAGAAGGAAAATTTAAATATGGTGACCTAAGTTTCTTTCGAGCACACCAAGTGCTATCTTTGTTTCTGACTTGCACCACAGGCTCCTACCCTCACTCTACTACCTAGATCAGCTTCCTCCCAGCGTCAATTAGTGTTGAGTGGTCTGCAATTATCCAGAAGTACGAGAGAAAATTGCAGAAAAATGTTATCAATAGTTTTCGTAATGGTTCCTATTATGTCGAAAAAGATGTGCAGGGGTGTTTTTCTTCTTGATTTATGTCCCCCGGAGCGGGTATAACCGCCACCATCATGAGTTATGATCATGTCCGCAATACACAAATGTCCTTAAATCTCTTTTTGGTGATCTCAAAATATTACTCGCATTCTTACCCCATCTATTTTAGTACATTTAACAAAACATGCCTCCTACCGCCGGCCATCTTGGATACCTAAATGTTTAAGCCCACTTCAGGAAGGAAGAACTTTATTTCGTTTATTCCTGGATAAAATTCCTATCAATAATGAAAATACAATAGCAGTTTTTTTCATAAAACAATGGTGGCCATTTTGAAATAGGCAGTACGCGCTAATGTGAACTTTTCGGGGCGGATAACATACCTAATCCTACTCAGGGGGACACCCCCTTCAAGATGATATATTGGAAAGTTAATCACCAGGTGGGTGCAACAAACTCGAATTTTAAAGCCCGTACAGAAACTGGCTCATGGACTTTTGTGAAATTGTACGACTTTAATGGGGCATTTCGTGATCCACAACCTCGTCCCCCCGCCGAATTTACTAGTGAATTAAAGGAGATCAGCAACTTATTCAGGGCAAATAAATATCGAGCAAAATCAATTACATGCTGTTGGGATCTCCTTTTAGGTAACTTTGAAATATTCCGGACTTAATAATTTAACATTATTGAGACGAAATTCTTCGGAGTTAATTTAACATTAATGAGACGAAATTCTTCGGAGTTACCATCCATTAACATCTTACATGAAAAAAATCACATCGTTGAAATATCAAAAAAATATTTCGAGAAATTTTGCTATAGTCGATAATCTATATATATTAGATTATATTATAGTTATATATATATATATATATATATATATGTGGGTGTGTTGGTGTAGGTTACTCTTTGTTGTGGCTGTGTGGTGTGTGTGTGTGCTAACGGGTACCACATAACGCATTTAAGTATTTTTTAAAGCCGTAAGGCCTATAAAGAAGAAAAGTCAATTGGAAAGAAAGATCATAGTAGGGAGAAGAAAAAAGCCTCAAAAGAGCACTCATCGGGTATCGACCCGGGTCACTTGCGTACATGGCAAGTGTGATAACCATTACACCACGAGTCCTACACGGCTTTAGAAACAACTTTTGAGGTGAAATAGCTTAATTGCTATATAGGTGGCGCCGTTACAGTAAATGTAATTTCATTGAGAGTCAAGGGTGGCGCTATGCGTTAAGTTAATATAGAATAATAGGTGTAATGGGTACGAACAATTTTAAGTATTTTTTTAAATATATTCAAAAAAGCAACTTTCAAAGTGCATTTGCTGGCGAGTCAAATACCGATGGTGACCAACTTAATATGATTCATTTTACCACCTAATTAAGATTTTCAATCTGGCCGCCAATACAAAAAGCATCTGATATTGAAATACTTGACCATAGAATGGTAACTTGGTATATACTAATATATCAATTTAGGCCATTATGATTCGCTTTCAATAAATTGATACTCAATCAATTCAACTATTAAGATGGTCCAAAATGGTTACGAAGGAAAACCACAAACAGAGTCATCCTCCTTGCTTCATCAGCAACCATTCTTCAACCCAACCACCGCTTCTTCACCAACCTCCGCCTTTTCACCAACCACGCTTCTTCAACAACTTCAGCAGAACCTACACTACAGACCATCATATGTCAGACGTGAACTCACTACCAACGAATCTCAGCGAATATAAGGTAATTAAATTAGATGGCTTTGAGGGCGTCAAACACATAGAGAGATAAATAAAAAATTGATGTTTGAAGGCAATACGTGTACCATATGGTTTTGGTAAAGGCTTCCCTGGTTCAATAGAGCTGTGCTCAATAGTTAGACTATTGGTACGCCGACATTCTCTCACAGATCTTCTGAGTAACCGGCAAAACACATAGTGACATCGTACATACTAAGTTTATACACCTGAAAAGGATAAAACAAGCTGTGCAATGTGCATGGTCCTGGAAGTTATGAGGGAAGTAAGGGACGAACTTGCAAAAGTAAAACCGGTAATATGAAAAGCAGTGACAATGGACACTTTGATGCGATGTGCAATACGTACTGTGTCCAGCCGAACGAAGGACGAAGCAAAACGCGGGCGTCTATTACCATGGTGATCGGCTTTCAGCCGCGCGTAGTCAAAGCACAATCGCACTGAAAAACTGAAGGCGGTAATGGTCGCGCGCGCGTCGTCACTTATACTTCATCAAATTACAAGTGTGTTCAGTCAAATACCAATTTGACCAAATTAAATGTTCATTTACCACTAATTGAGAGTTTCAATATGGCCGCCATTTTTTTTTTAAGATTTTTTAGTTTTTTAAATTTTGTTAAAATCTTTAACTTTTGGATATAAAATATCAATTGAGGCAAATTTTCTGATTCGCTTTCATAATTGATAATCAAATCAATTAAACCCATTTTAAGATGCTCCAAAATGGTTACAGAGGCAACCACAACCGCGTCAGCATCATCCACTGCCTTCAGCAGCAACTCTTCTTCACCCAACTCCGCCTTGTTCCCCAATCACACGCTTTTCAACAACATCAGCAGAAACTACCACTCCAGACACTATTGTCAGACGTTGAACCTCAAACTCAACGAATCTCAGCGAATATCAGGTAATTAAATTAGAGGGCATTTTGAGGTTGCCAAAACAATATAGAGAGACAGAAAAAAGATCTATGACGTAAACAGCAGCTTGTTGATGTTTGAAGGCCACACGTTTCCCATTTGTTTTGGTAAAGGCTTCCCTGATTCAATAGAGTTGTGCTCATTCGGTAGACTATTGGTACGCCGCATTCTCGCACTATCATTCTGAGTATCTGGCAAACACATAGTGACATCGTACACACTAATTGTATACACATGAAAGAGATAAAATAAGACTGTGCATGGTTCTGGAAGTTTGAGAGTGAAGTAAGACGAACCTTGCAAACGGTATCCATGCAATCAGTGACAAATGAACACTTTGTGGGATGTGCAATACTCTGTCCAGGCTTAAGTAACAACGCGGGCGTATACATTGTATCGGCTTTCAGCGCGCGCGTAGTCAAAATCACAAGTGCACTGCAACCACAGACTTCTATTATTACACTACATGGCGAACGCCTGCTCAAAAGCCGTAACCATCTTTTCCCGCCGTGCGTACTTATTTCCATAGCGTGGTGTACCAATTTATTCATATATTCACGCATTTCCATAATCTGGTGTACCAATTTATTCATATATTCACGCATTTGCATAGAACGCTGTACCGTTTCCAAACCAACAGGTTACGGCGCATGCGCGTGTGTGTGCGAGTTTCGAATGGATGACCGTAATGAATATTTATAATTTTCAAAACACGGGTACAATGACCGCCTATTCTTCAACGCGGGCGTACGGCGTCTCCCTTTATTGATATCTATGACTACAACTGAAAGGTGGTACTGGCATATGCGCGCGCGTCGTCACTTCAAATTCAGGCCGGACAAAGTATGGTCTCTTGTTTGAGATGGAGTTTCCAAATATTTGAGGAACGCCTCTTAAGGTCCGCGGGGCGTTAGTTGCACCATCAGACAAACCAAGACGGTCTTTTGCTATTGGCCACTACGTCTTTTGATGCACTCGCAAGTGTGGTAGTGCGATTCTGGGTGTTGGATTAATTCTGCAGTTCAATAATGTCTATTTTGTCGACGTTTTGAAAGACATGTTGGAGATTACTAAATAAAGTCAAATTACAGATTTGCGGTATTATTCATGGTGTTTCAAACCATAATGGTATACTTTAAGAGATATTCTTTGGCAACATGCCTTCACCATCCAACTGAGGGCTACAAGATTAGGGTTACATTACGCGATGTAAGCATCATAGTCCAGCAGCGGAAGGAGGGAGTAGATGAAAATCTTGATAAGTTTTTCTCAGCCGATTATATCTCTTGAAAGGTATATAATGGAATCCAGGTGGGTGTAAAATTGCCCACCCTTGGGACAATTGAGAAATCCAGATGGCCGCCCATTCACTGTAAAAAACCCCAAAATTGCAGTTACCATGGACAAGGACACCCAAAATGCTTGGTAATTGTTTTTTTATTAAAAACATTCATGTTTGAGAGGAAATGTTTAAATGATAATGTATCTTGGAAGACACGCTTGATTAATTTGGAAAATCCAAGATGGCCGCCCTTTTAAAGCAGAAAAACCCGAAAATGCACTTTACAGAGAGATCAACCAAAATACCGTTTATCATTTTTCTCATCGATTATATGCTCTAATAGGTATACTCATCTAATTAAATATGGATGTAAAATTGTCACCGCTTAGTCCAATAGAAAAAAATCCAAGATGGGTGCCCCCAATAAAAACACTAAAATATTGCAGTTGGTACAGACGGGGGCAACTCAAAATGCATGTTTGTAGCTGTTACCTAACGCCGAGAGCTGACCAACTGATTGTGATGTTTTTGGTGTGCGCTACGGATGGCTGAGGCAACCCAGCGGCTATGTCCTTCGCTACTGGACCATATGATGTTGGGGCGTTTAGATTAAAGCTTTTATTTGTTGCTGAGGCCCTTCAAGATGCTTTAGGTACCAGTTTAGGCCCTGACCGGGCACCAGGTTTCTTCGACTGTCCCGCAACCAAGGCCAGGTCCGGGAGAAACACGGGGCACGGGTGAAGACAGAGTCTGATTCTTAGTCGGGGGGATGGTACACGCCTGTTCCTTCGACCACCACATTGGTGAGCTCGTCAATGATGCACGGTTGTATTTCGGAACCCTCCCATCGCCCGGAAGTCGACTGCCACCAGAAAGTGTGTCTTCCTAGTCCATGAGACTGGCCCTCTCCAGTGGTGTCGAATTCCGCTAAGTAACTTGGAGCACTAGCGCCAGATCCAACTCCGGGACGAGTGAACCAACCGGGGGACGAACCGAAAACACGCCCTTTCAGCAGATTCATAAGATTGGGCTCTTAGAGACTACTGTGGGCTGTCTTCTGAACCCCGCTGGGCTGCCCAAACGCGATCTGCCCTACATACGCAGACAGCAGATCATCTCTCGATTGGCGCACTATCTATAGACCCGGCAGAGTCGAGAATCATAGTATTCTCTAGTTGACCCCCTCCTTGCCTAGCACATCGCGGCAGCCTGTTCAGAAAGTCCCGCTGAGTGTATTGTGGGCGGAAATGCGCCAGACAAGTCACGTTGAGAGCGCGGATGGTACTCTCCGGGAGATGCGTCGGCTTGAGGAAGCGCTACTAGCGCCACTTAGCCCACTAGCATTTCTAGAGCCGTGGGAGCCACAGCTGAGCCGGCCACATGGGGCATCAACAAACCAGGCAATTGTCGACCGAGCTACCTTCTCGAGGACTCTCGGTATCAGCGCAATGGGAGGGGGAGGGGATACATAGACATTGATCCACCATCGCATCCTGCCCACGGCTGTGGGATCTTGACTCCATGAGTAGAACGCCGGAAGCTGGTGATTCCCAGTGGAGGCAAATAGGTCACGTGGGACGCTGTGCCTCTGAAAAATTGACCTGCAGGATTAGTCCATTCCACTGACGACCCCTTTACCTTCGATTGCGCCTGGCATTGCGTGCCCTTCCGGAGGACGTCTGCTAGGACGTTCTCCAGCCCTTGGTACATGTGATGCTATTATTTAAGGCAATGTCCCTTTGCCTGCACCACTCTAGAGCCTGACTACCTCCTTTCAGAGACGAGGTTCCTGCTCCCCTGTTGAAGTAGGCCACTACCGTCATGTTGTCTCATCGGACCGGATCACCTTTCCCCTGGGCAGGGCGATTCCAGTGCTTCATTGCCAGGAAGATTGCCCACATCTCGAGCACATGATATGATAGCGAGCTTGCATGGCCGACCAACGGCCCACCCTTTGTGGGACCCTAAGTGGACCATCACACCGACGCATCTGTTGCAGCGCCACCTCCACCTTGCGTGGATGTGTCCACCAACTGAGGTCGGGAACCAGCGTCAGGGGCACTAGAATCCGGAGGGACATTGGGTTGTACCAGGTGTCGGAAGTACCTAGCATGTGGATCTGGATACCCCTCATGCGTAATCTGCAATGGGGAACCATCCCGATGAGGCTTGCCAGAAGTCCCAGAAGCAGAAGCCATAGCCTGGCTGGCTGCTCTCCAAGATTGCTTGGGGCACACGCCACGACGCGAGGCTAGTCTCTTTCTGTCAGACGGACTCACCTTTGCCAACAGAAATCCAGTCTCGCTCCAGAAACTGGGGCTCTGGGAGAGTGGAGGATTGACTTGTCGAGTTTGATGAAACGAGTGACTTTATCAGGTCTAGGACCTACTCTATAAAGGGCCTAGCCTCTGCGCGGAGGGTGCCACCAGTGGCCAGTCGTCTAAGTAGACTAAGATGAACTCCGCTACCACCTTCACAACCCTTGTGGAAGTCTCGGGGCGGTCGCCAGACCCGGAACTGGTAAGCCCTCACCTCCGCATTTGTGTTTTTGCCACACTCTGTTATCAAGGCGATATTCCAGGGCATGTCATGAGACATCACCTGTGGCAGGGTGCACTTCTTGATTGATATCAATGCAACCGTACAAAAGCACCGTGATATCATGCCAGACTTACTGGCTGCCCACTGTATGAGTGGCTGTGACCCGTAGCACCCTTATCTGCATTGGCAATGCGGGAGCCTGAGAGTGTTACGAGGTAAACAGTGTACATTAACCTGCCTGGGTGTCACTTCGATCGTCTCAAGGTGATGTCCTGAGGCATCACATCCATCATTCTGCATGCTATGGTTAACTGCATATCAGTCGCTGTCTGAGGCAAGACAAACGTAAGGACATCTAAAGTATCTCGAAGTTCGGCTTCTGCACCTAAACTATTTTCTCTGCCACCCACTAATTAAGCGCAAGAAATGGTAGCCCGTGCACACCTTCAGGTACTATCTGGATGGATGCTCTGAAATCTGAATCCATCTGAACTGGACCAACTGTTTCCAAAAAAGCATGGCTGGAAACGAGAAGGCCATTCTCTGTTGCCAGTCGCGTGCCAAATTATGTGCCCTTTAGCTCCGGTAATGAATTATTGAAGTTGATTACGTGCTCATGTGGCAGGTAAAGTGCCCATTGGAGGTGAGTCAGTTGACTCTTTACGCACCATTAGGTTTCACCTTTTATTCCGTTATCGTTTCTATGGAGCCCGTAAAAAGACTATGGCTCCCATCGGACTATATCTGCTTTCACACCGGTACGGTATACTCTAGCAACAACCATGTTTATTACTACATCTTTAGTGTCGCGAAGTGCTTAAAAAAATACACCCCCTACGAGTAATGTGTAAGAAAGCTCTGCCTTCATTTATCATTGATTGGAGGTAAATTATTTTATGAAAATCAGCGCCTTTAAAAACTTCATCGGCGCCATCTTGAATATCTTTTATTAGCCAATGTGAGCAATTAGATTATTTTATTTTTCCAATACATATTATGGCACGGAATAACGGTCAACTTACATTGTAGGACTTGTATTTTTTGGTTGAACCTCAATGAAATGTGCATTTTGTGATTTCCTACTTCAAAATGGCGGCCATCTTGATTTCCACTAATATTCAAGCATGATATACATTTGTCATTTTAAGTTCCTACCCAAAACCTCCACAATTACACAAAAACACTAATACTTGCATTTTGGGTTGGCCTGTCTTTGAAAATGCAATTTTAAGTTTTTAACGCCCAATGGCGGCCATCTTGGATTTTCTCCAATTGCCAAGGGTTGCAATTTTTAACACCACCTGGTTCCATTGTTCCCTTTCAGAGATATAATCAGCTGAAAAAATACTTATCAGAGATTGATCTCATGCCAAAATCATGCTTCCCGCTGCCGTAGTATATGGTGCCATGGAAGTACCAATACGAAAATGGGATTACTTATGAGCAATGTAATACCAAAACGTTTAGTCAAGTATTTTAAAGTGACAGAGATATTTTTTTAGGATACGAATTGCTCTCAATTTCACTGGATCTAGTCGTAAGAAAACCCCTACCGAGAACGTTTCGAAGGTTTATTTGTACAAACAGGTGCAAAAGAAAAACCGAACCTTGTTTTGAACTTGTTTGCCTGCTATCGTAATCGTTCCCCATAGAATTTAGAAATAATGCTTTGACTTTCTGTCGTGCACGACAGAAATGTACTAATCATCAGCTTATTAGCATAAAGACCACGTATTCGGCTTATTCACTTCAGGTGTGATCTATACATTGGTAGCCATTCCAAATAATGCAAAAAACCGGGGTTCGAGAAAAATTGGGGGCGTTTCTTTCTGGAAATCTCCTCATTCTCTTGAAGTACTTAATACAATAGTGGTTTTTGATTTCCGGCAACTTTAAGGTGTTCTTATGTCGCAAAAGTTATATAAGGTCATTGTATCCCCCGTACCACAATTCCAGGGGCAAGTTTCTTGTCAAACATTTGTTCTGATAGAGTAAACAAGTTTCTGTTCCTTAGTATGGTATTTTCCCAAAAAATTGCAGCTTCATCAGTTTACATTGAATCGCAACCAACATTGAGGACCTTGATAATCAATTAAAGGTATAAGATTTCACCATACATAGCTAGATGGGAACAGATACACACCAATACACATACATATCATTGTACACGTGTACACATACATGTGCCTACAAAGGAGCGTCACAGACGTTAATCTTTGTCAAAGACGCCTAAAAAATCTGTTCGTCAAGGGCGAAGCATAATGTGTCAATCAAAATATTATGTGGTTATCACATGGGGAGTGTACCCACTAATTAATTGTTCGTGCCAACAATATCTGTGAACCGAACGCTTTGCTTAACCACAATACGAATGCCCAACAATAACACGAAAACAATACCGTCAGGCGGTAATATTTGTTTGACCGCAAGGTATTCTAACGGCGCCCTTACTATGTATTGCCCAATCAGTTCCGGCAAGACTTCCATATGTACCCCCTCTCATATATTTACATGCAACATAAAATGTTATTATTTTAGCTGTTTATTCCGTTTTTGATCAAACAAGGCCAAAATTAAAATAAATTTTGTATCATGTAAATATATACGAGGGGGGTACATATGGAAGTCTTTCCTCAGTTCCCAGTTAAGTTTTGGAAGATTTTTTCTCGGAAAAGATAAATACGGAAGGGTGATGCGCAGGACTAACTCTTCTTCTTATGTTTTCTTGCCCAAAATTTAATATATACAGACAGGCACTATTTCTGCCTCTGAATTGCTGAAGGCTCTGGACAGCAGAAGTTTGAAAGTTCCAGAATCAATCAATAACACTTTTGAGGAATATAACAATTTTGGTAAGAATGTATGTTTTTCTTTGCACTATGGATATCATCCTGTTTTTTTTTTATCACACTGGCTTAAAAAGCATGGGCGATTTGTGACTGACTGTGTGTGCGCTGAATTTTGGTTGGTTGACATGAATTGCCACGAACTGTGACGAACTCTTGCTGTTTTTACAGAATGTAAACATTTGTTTACATTCCGGTTAAACAAATTGTTTTAAAACTTGCGGAAGTGATTTCAGTAAGGGTCCTTTTCATTAGGTCTGAATATTTTTTCATGCCATTATGTCCCTTTAACACACTGTCCTATGGACCAGTTTAGTACACATTTTGAATTCTATCCAAACGACTGAACCGATTAAAGTGACAGGAGGAGATTTTTTTAGGATACGCATTTCTCTCAAATTTCACTGGATCGATTGTAGACCACCTTCCGAGAACGTTTCGAAGGTTTATTGGACAAACAGGTGCAAAAGAAAACCGTAAACCTTGTTTTGACCTAGCCTGCTATCGTAATCGTTCCCCATAGAAACCATGCTTTGACTTTCTGTCGTGCACGACAGAAACTACTATCATTATCTTATTACATAAAGACGGCGTATTCGGCTTATTCACTTCAGGTGTGATCTAATATGTTGGTAAGCATTCCAAATATGTAAAAAACCGGGGTTCGACAAAAATTGGGGCGCTTTTTTCTGGAAATCTCCTCATGTCTCTTTAAACTCAAAGTTTATATTAATCAGATGCTTTTGGCGATATGCTTGCGTGTGAGGGAGAACACAACATAGGAAAAATCGGACCGTGATTCGGCTCACCCACCTTTGACATGTTTTGAATATCAGAATTATTAAGCAATAATTTCTGTAATAGTTTTTTGACTATTTTTTGATTTTGTAAAATGTATCGTTTTGTTGTATATTCCTATGTAATTATAGCAACGTATCATATGTTTTCTTCAATAAAATGCCCCTAAGTAGTAATATGGGGGATATGTGACTTGTTTTATGCTTTCTTATGATTGTAAAGGGTGCTTCTAGTAAACAAAGATTTTTGTTCTAAATTCTTCGAAATAGCAGATTAAAATAATATAAAAATAATACATTGCTTCAATCTAACCTCAAGAAGTTACCAAGTCCAAAATCAACATATTTATTTTTTAATTAGCATTCATTTTTTTCCAGATTTTCCAGATTTGTATTGCAAATCTTCACTGCGCTAGGGAGTTATCAACCACATCATGATCGGCTGAACGTGGGACACTCCACGTACACACAGTGTCAGATAGCGTTGATTCGGATTTTTTGTACATTGCGGTACACTGGAGATTGCGCAAAATACTTGGCCTATCGTAACGATTTACGCACCAAAATATTCCTAACTAAATTGTCTAGTTAGCTGACTAGTTTATAATATAGGTTTATTTTCGGAAAAAGACGAAAAAACGTGAAAAATACGATCCATACAAGCATTTTTCTTACCTTATCAGCTCTTATCAGCTGGCTCAATTCTCGATTGCTGCTGTCAAGTCATGCCACACGCCAGGCTTACAAAAACTAGTGAGCTAAGGGTCTTTTTGTCAGGAACCCATTTCTAACATCAGATTGACCACCTGATTCGTTGATTTAGCGATATCCAAGGTATCGCGAAACCGTTTTTTCATTCCTTGTTCAAGCTAATCGCAGAGCCTTTAACACAGTGTTTGGCTGCTAGGGAGTCCCATGACGTAGCGCATGTCTAAGAATAGCCGGCCAATAAGCGATGCGGATACGGAATAGGTGGCGCTGTGTCCCAGCAGTAGAGATGCTATGGGAGCGTAAATGGTGTGTAAAGGCCTATAAACATGCCAATATTCAGTTTCAAATCTGTTTCCATTTCCTGCTACAATATTTACAAACAAATGCTCGTAACTAAAAATCCCAAATGGATTTGGTAACTTCTGCATTCAGATCTCCATTTTGTTACCATAACAGAGCTGTCGAAGTAGCCAACTTTAGTCAGCTTTTTTAGAAATCACATTTAACTTTATTTTTTCCATTAATCGTTCACAGATTTATTTCTGTCAGATTGGAATACCTCACAGGAAAACAAAATTGTTAACATTTTAAGAGACA
>JAMKCH010003115.1:0-38183 GCA_023653785.1 Ophioderma brevispina
AGCGCCTGCGGTGATCCCGACGGCGGTCACGGACTCCCACCGACAGGCTCCTCTTGCGGTGATCCCGAGTCGGCGGTTCGACTCACGGAACGGCTATTGCCGGTGATTCCCGACGGCTGCCACGGATCCCGGAACGGATATTGCGGTGATTCCCGGCGGCGGCTTCTGCTCCAGGAACGCTCTTGCGGTTGACCCGAGGCTTGCCACTGCGTACGGACGGCTCTTGCGTGATCACGGCGGCGGCTCCGGCCCTCCGGAACGGTCTTGCGGTGATCCCAACGGCTGCCACGGCTTCCGGAACGGCTATTGCGGTGATCCCGGCTCCGGCCGGAAGCGGCTCTTACGGTGATCCCGACGGCTGGCACGGCTTCCGGAACGGCTGTTGCGGTGATCTGTGCGGCAGGGTCTTCTTAGGCTTCCGAAGGCCTCGCAGTGTCCCCGGTATTCCGGAGGTGGAGAGCGGGGGGTAATAGGTGGCACGTTGCCCCAGGATGGTACTCGCCGGCCGGCGGCGGTGAGCGGTAGGATACGGAAACCTTGGCACAGATTGCGGCTCTGACGGCTGCTATCCTGGCTGCTACCGGCTACACTGGGTTGGTGGGCTCCTTCTCAGTCCTGATCGAAATCCATGTCTTATCTGGGGGAAAGACAAGAGACGAGAACTCAAGTCGGTCGGAACTTTAGGAAACAATAACGGGATCTCCTCTAAGTACAGCTAGCCTAGCAGAGCATACAATTAAGTCCATCCTAGCCCAAAAACACCGAGTTGAACTCTGCAGTAATGCCCCGCTCAAAAACGCAAAAAAAATCCCACTGGAGCCTAACTCCCATAAAAAACACATATCCGGTTTCGGGGGTATGTTGAAATATGGAATGAAAGTTGTTATAGCGGAAACCGCCGATGTTTCTAGTTTCGGAACCAAATGAGGTTTTAAGCGGTATTTAAATATCGGTTGGCAAAAAAATTCAAAATGGCCGCCGGAAAAAAGTGTTCCGGCTAACCTAAAATCCCCCATAACGGTAAGGCTCGGCCGTGAAACGGTAGTAGTGGAGCCCCCGCAAAAGGGGAGGAAACCGAAAGAAAAACGCGGTTGAGTCCTAACTCCCATAGAAAAGCACGTCCTTCCGGTTTCGGGGCATGTTGAAATATGGAACAAAAATTGCCGTTATCGCACCGCAATGTTTAGTTCGGAACCAAATGAGTCTAGCTGGGGAAAAATTCCAAAAATGGCTGCCTGAAAAAAAGAGTCACAGTTAATATTCAGTGTGACCGGTAAGGCCCGGCCGTAAGAACGGGAGTGGGGCCCCCGGTGAGGGAAGACCAATAAACTGACACGCAGACCCGTAAGTCCATGGAGGAAGCGGTGGGGGCTCAAAAACCACCCCGGTGCACATGAAGCAGATGGCGAACCATGTTTTCCGATGCAGAACCCGAGTTATGAACTTTCGGTCCAGATGGCCGACTATACCTTTAATGGTGTCCGTACCGGTACCTACCGGTAGAATAGCGGGTGAAAGTTGACCGCGAAAAACAGCAAAGTAGCCGATGAAAAAGCGAGATAAAATACTCAGGAACCATCTAGCACATAAGCTCCCCAACTCAAGCGCTAGATGAATGTGGGAATACTCGAAGGGGTCTACCCGAGGCAGACACTTGTAATACACGTGTGAAATAGAAGCCATCTTTTTGCGGAAAGTACACACACTGACTCACCTAAACAGACGCAGTTTTTCAACAAATTGGATGGGCTAAAGCAGCGAACCGAACCAAAATTGTCAGAAAAATGCGTAGAACACGTAGTTTGGTAGATAGGTGAGTAAAAGCTATAAATCCGCTGAAAATTGCAAACTTCTCAAGGCACATTAAGAGCACACAACTTGCTATGAGCATAGCAAAATGAGAAGTCAGTGTAGCTAGATCATTGGCCCCTGATGTGTGCGCACTCAGGGGTTGCCAAATTTTCCAGTGGGTATCGTAGGCATATTGCTAAACCGAGCGTAGAAAATGAAAAGGCATTAAGTCAGGCTTGAATGGAACGTACTAGGAGATGTTGGTGATATAGTGATTGCATTATGGTCAAGTTCATCTTTAATCCTTGCACAATTTTTTTTGATTCACGTAGTATAGGGAACACAAAATTAATAGACCAAAACTTTATTATTTTAGACACATCTTGCATGAAGACACGTCTTTGTGTGAGATGTCTTACATAGAGAAGGTATTTGTGTGTACACACACTTTTGATGAAAGTCACAAATTATGTTGAAAGGATCTATTATTGAAGGAAAGCATGGTAAAGATCTTTTACATATAAAGAGAGGAATATACATTGCATAAGTTGGATGCAAGCAAAATGGGTTAGGATAAGAATAACTAGGGTAAGATTCAGCTACCGATGCATGCCCATCTTCAAGGATACATGTGCGGTTATGATTGATCCCCTCGAACGAGGTTCGGAACCGAGACTAAAAATGAAGCCGCGTCTGTTCGTCGTTTCGTCAGTGAGAAAAATGTTAACCAACATGGTGTACGATTACCTGGAGTTCTGTAAAGGCTACAACGGGA
The DNA here is from genome assembly GCA_023653785.1 of Ophioderma brevispina. Classification (NCBI taxonomy): domain Eukaryota; kingdom Metazoa; phylum Echinodermata; class Ophiuroidea; order Amphilepidida; family Ophiodermatidae; genus Ophioderma; species Ophioderma brevispina. Next base: position 2,567 of record JAMKCH010003115.1, read on the forward strand.
TGATGACCTTGGGGGAAAGAAGAGGGTTGATGAGTTCTCGAACCTGATTAGATTTTGGGCGTTTAAAATATGCTAATTAAGTATTTAAGTATCTACTTTTACAAGGTATCTGGGAGTTTCCTGCAAGGCATCATTAATGATTGTAATTGGTGGAAAGGGGAAGTGGTTGATGAGTTCTCGACCTGATTAGATTTTGGGCGTAAAAATTGCCTAATTAAGCTCTAATTTACAAGTTATCTGGAGTCTGTAAGGCAGAGAATTGATGTAACTTGGTGGAAGGAAGCAGGGAAGAGTTTCGACCCGATTAAAGGTTTGGGCACATTCGGGCAATTACATATGCCAAATGAGCTAATTATATGCAAAATCTGCGTAATTCGCTGATTTGTGATAAACGGTCCGTCGGATATGCTAAATTACTCTCTGCATTGAAAGCCATCATGGATGAGCATTTTGTTGCCATTTGAATTTGAAAGTATGTGCTATATATGGCTGGGTATGCAAATGAGCATAATTAAAAAATGCAATTTAATGCTGTAGGGCCTAAAACAGTAAACAGAATATCAAAATGCCTTTGATATGTCAAAAGACCACCAAGCCTACATTTTTGTGTGAATCGTAATTGGGTCACAGGTTGTGGGCCAATTAGTTAAAGGGGCATTTTAAGGAAATTGAACTAATTAAATATGCATAATTTGCTGTATCGCTGAAACGATACATTGGATATGCAGGGGTTTAGGGTGGGGTGTTGGGGGGTGGGGTGTTCAAGGAGGAGGAGGGGGGGGGTATCGCGAGGAGGGGGAGGGGTGAGGTTGTCTCGAGGAAGGTGAGGGTGTCTTGAGAGGGAGGGGTGTCTTGGGGAGGGGTGGGGTCTCGGGTCGGGGCTTGGGTCGGGGAGGGGTGTTGGGGTGGGATGGGTTGTGGGGGAGGGCGGACGGTGGGGTTAATTATTGTAGACTTATACATTGTAGTGGCATTTATCACTTGTATGACGCGGACATTCGGCGGGGACTATATTTTACACATCGCGTTAATCGAGTTCGCCTTGTTCTAATAATTAAACAATACGGTTTTTGACATGCTATTTCAAAAGAAAATGACATAAATTTATTTTATATTGAACCTGCGACAATAGGAAGGTTATCGCTACTGCAAGTTATCGGCAACAGACTATTCTGCAGAAAACCTCTTATGGACAGTAGTCTTATTGTTGTATCAAGTGGCCAGGTATACGAAATTCTAGCTACAATACATGTGAAAGCGTATGTGAAGCCAGGATTAAGTATTGTTGATAACCCGCAATTTTTAAAACGTGCCTTTTTCGCGGACCCTGCTTTTACGATTTCTTGGAGCGGCCCCTGCTTCAGTGTGATCTAACAGATTGTAAACATTCAAAATATGCAAAAAAAAACCTGGGTTTGAAAAAAATTGGGAGGGCGTTCTCTCTGGAAATCTCCTTCATTATCTAAACCTAAAATAATGATACAAATAACAATATTCTAGTGGCTATTAATAACGTAAGATAATGACAAATTAAACAAAATTATTTCACCACAGGAATGCCATGTCCATGGACTCGACATACCCCCTCAAAAATTTGAATTGGAAACAAAAAATTACATTAAAAAAAAAAAAAAAAAAAAAAAAAAAAAAAAAAAAAAAAAAACCTGGATCACAAAAAGATAGAATTTATGGTCGAAAGAGGCTATGACGAACGGTTTTTTCAGGGGCTACATGGGTTCCCATTTCCAAATTCTAGGACAGTCGGTAGGCAATCTCAGAGTTAGTTAGAAAGCACATTTAATTTTGATATATCATCTTAATGCCTTGTAAGTAAACAGTATTCTTGTTATTGAACAGATGATCACGAACAAATTCTTCGTAACAATTACAAATGACGAGCGCTACTCCTTACTGAATGGTGACGCCATATTTGTGATACAGCTTGGGGAGATTTCAAAAATTCTGCAATGTGTGTTCATGACGTTCGAGAGACTTCTTAGACCTCAGGTGGTCAAAATTATATGCGCAATGATAATGGGAAAATCCGGGATGGTCTCGGCTATTGGAAGCTGAAAACAGAATTCAAATCAGACTTTCCGTTGGTGAATGTTGGTGTTGTTTTTGTGTTAGTAAAGTTGCGCTATGAGTCAATCCCAGAAATTTGGGGTTGAAAAAGTACTCCTAATAATCGTAGATTATGCACGATATAATGTGACTAGTGAGATGTACTATTTGTGTCGGTGTTACTTGGTAAATTCTGAACACACTGTCTCATCTATGCAAGGTGACATGAACGTTTACTAAGCTGACATTGCAAATATGCATGGCTATTTTCCGGAAGTGGAACTAAGTTTGAATTGGGAAATGCAATGGGAGTATTGATTGCTGTCATAATTATATGCGCGGAACTGTGTTTTGACTCAGAAGGGCCAGTTGCGGCGCGGTCAAGCATGGTTTGCATGACACGTACAATGTACACACAAAGATTTACTGCATTCGGTTGTGTGTATACACTATGAAATAAATTCACTGAAAAAATCACTGAAATCTGAAATGAACACTGAAAAGGAGTAACGCTGAAATTATTACTGAAATGATCACTGAAAATGTGATCTTCAGAGGGATTAAGAGTCAAGTTTCAGTGTGATTAGTGGAATGACCCTGGATATTAATCACACTGAAATGCACTAATCCCACTGAAATGATTGTACTTTCAGTGATCATTTCATTGATAATTTCAGCGTTACTCCTTTTCAGTGTTCATTTCAGATTTCAGTGATTTTTTCAGTGAATTTATTTCATAGTGATACTGTAACACGGTTCATTTAAACTTAGGTCAGTCAGCCGTGGCTTGAACGAGCGCTATAGATAGCCGAGAGTCTTATGGTTATTTGCATAAATAGTAATGTACTACACATGCGTGAAGTGCCGTCGGTGACTAGGTGACTAGAATCGATTTACGCATAAACATTTATACAGGCTTCAATACAGTAGGTTTGTTTGTGTGATTTCTACACCCATGTATGAAATGAACTCAAATATGACAAATAGCATTGGCTAAAAGTAAAAAACTACAATTTCTGCCAAGTTGAACAAAGTCAGACCAAACAATATTACTTCCATTTATTCTGTATACTCCGATTTATTCATCTGTCATCAGGTCATGTGACCGCGGTTCATCCCGTAGGTCACATGACCAACCTCCCGCTTCTCATCAATTCTGAGGAAGTCCTTGCGGATGCAGGACGAAAATTCAAGTAAGTCCTAATTTTTGTTGAGAGAACTGTTTTAAAACTAATTCACCAATATTACTTCCACTTTCATGAGTTCTGATATTGTAATTTTAGAATAGAGAATTGGCATGTTAAAAACACACCGTGCCCGCGTATTGGTGCGTGTTCTAATGAACAGTGTACAGATATTGATCCCTGTACACATGTCACGCCAAGTGCCACCGAATTGTATGAACCAGTAATAGATACGAACACATACTCTACATATTGTTTGTTATTCATTTGTCCTAGTGACTTTCAAAATTTACACATAGACACTTTATAATAATGTTGCTCGTCTAAAACTTGTCCAATCTTTTGAAATGGGATTTGGATCATTGATAATAATTGAAAAATTGGTAATTTCACCGAAAAGTGGCAAAGTGACATAAATTATGCAATTTAAAACATGTATCCTACAGTATCTAGACCTGATTTTGATGTTTTTATTTCTTGGTGATAAGTGAAAATATATAATTATGCATTCTTCCTGAGAGTGTCCTTGGTGTTTATTACCCACCCAAAAATAAATATATGTTTTTTCAAAAACAAATCAACCAAAATAGGCAAATTGCAGATAAATTGGCACAAAAATATATATTTCTAACATATGCATATCACTGCAGACTTGACTTGGACAAGACTGGAAGTTTCTAATCAAATTCTAATTAAATCACAGAGCCCTCCGTCCTCCTTGCCTATAACACCCTACTAAGTTTACAGTTTGACATCTTATGGTACAGTGGATTAATGATATTTCAATATACAATTTAGCTCATTATTATTCATTAATATGTAGATATCAGAATGCCAAAGTATTGGATTAATGACATTTCATTTCATTACATCACACAGACAACAGTAGGATACCATAGTTCATCGTTGTTCATACAGGCATTTTTTACCAAACTTGAAATCATAAAGGGGTAAAATAAAGTGGTGCTAGCACTGTCCTTTATGTCAATTTGGTAAAAACTTTAAGAATTTTGGAAATTGTAAGGTCATTGGCAGTATCTCTGATGGCAATATCTTCTAATAGTTCTAAATGAAGAGAAGATAACCCTTAAACCTGAAATGCCACTTTAACAGCTTCCAAGAAAATGTCCTCAAACCCCAAAAAGCTGGCCTCTGATTATCTCTGGCAGTTTTGACAATTTAAAGTTAACCAGTGAGGTTAGGTATAGCTAGTGTTACAGCCTCTAGGTAGTAAGGCTCGCTGAATTCAATGTTTTCAGTCATTTGACTTGATTTGTTCAGGTAATATCAATAAAAAATGCTGCCCAAATGTATTTCTGATGGCAAACAAAAATGGCGTATTTAAAGGTGATCATGAAATGTTTGTTTATGGTGATGGGAGTGATATTGAAATGGATGGTGTTGATTCAGTTGCCTTACAGACATTGGATTGCATAAGAGGATATAAAAAAACAGCAGCTAGAGGTGGTATTGGACCAGAATTGCCAGTTAAACACCAAATTACTGGCACCACTAGCACCAAAAGACCGTATTCAATATGACGTCATTGCTTTGGTCACCAGCCATGTTGGTGGACAAGACGGACACATTCCAGGACAACAATACATCAAGCTGTCAATCGACTCATGTGTAGCATCTATACAAGGATCATTAACAGGTGTCAATGGAATGCATCTCTATCTTGTCCACTAACATGGCACCTGCACCTTTTGTGGGCATCTGGTGCAGCACCATTACCAGCTACTAATGCAATTAGATAATAATACAATAACAATACAATATTAAAATGACAATGACATAATGCAAGTTGAAAATATACTAAACAGTGCAAATAAGTTGAAGAATCAAATTATGCAAATAATTCAGGGTCACAAGGTCAAACATGGTGGGAAAAAGTGGCGAATCTAGGAAGCTCCTTCCCAGGAAATTTGACCAATTGGAGGGAAATACTGACTTTTCAGATAAAGATGTACATAAAAAATAGTGGGAAATCTATGGGAAATGCAACTAACTTCCCGGGAAATATGCATTTTTTCCATCCCTGACTGGTCAAAGCAAACATCAATTCACAATTCAAAGGGTTAAGAAATTTTGTGAAAAGTCAAGTAGACATACTTTGAAGAAATTGCCTAGAGTAACTTGGTTGCAAGGTCAAATTCTCTTTATTGCAAAAGGGTGAATTCACTCCTTTAGATGAACTACATGTACATGGCACTCAAGAAAGAGTGACATTTAACATCTGTTGAAGATTTGTTTTGGTCAAATTTACTCTGATAATTGAGGAATGAACGATATTAAATATCATTTTGTAATTATCAGGTGTATTTGACCACCAAAATAGTCTTTGAATGGTGTGAAATTCACTCATTTTGGAGTAAGCCTTATAGTCAGTGAAATTCACTCGATTTTCATTGAGAGTTCCATGGAATGCAGTTTGAAAACTGTCCCAAAGATTTTTTAAAGGGGGACATATGCTAGCTTAAGAGATTGTGCCTTTGACCCATGACAATATTGCTATTTTCACGGGCACTAGTATGTGATAAGAAAAAGTCTACTTGCCTTCCATAGTCCAAGTATTATAACACTGAGAATGAAGACACCAACCATAGTAGCTACAAATAAAACCCATAATGGAATCTGTTAACAGGGGCTGGAGGCAGCTCTCTGGCACTACTACGTTGTACCTTAGTAAAAATAATGGATACGCGAGTTTAAAAAAAGCTTGTCACAAAGTAGTCAAATTGTTACCCAGCCTCTGAATAATGTGGTTTATTTATCTGCAAGCAAGGATACCAATTACAGCGCTGTCCAAATGGACGAGTAGTGAGGCTAGGGTTTTCATGCGCAAGTCAAGTAATTGTCACATGAATGCAAGAAGGTGTAAGTGCAATAGCTGCCACTTGTTAGAAATTACCATCAAACAGACTATTATGCCAAGTCTTTGGTCAGTGGCTCTTAAATGGTCTTCAGGGGCACAGACGGGGTTCTTGGAAAATTTTGGTTCTTTAAAAATGGTGTGGGCCGATGTGTGGTATGGGCACGAAAACCATTGATATTTTTCGTATTGATCAGAACAAACAGGGCTAACTAATAGTATCCATGGCAGCTACGCATAGCCCCTCGTGCACTTACATCATGGTATGTGGTTATGATGAGCCTCACAAGTAAATATCCATATCCTTCTATCGTACTGGAAGGAGGAAAGTAGGAAAAGAGTAGCAAGGTGGTATGGGGTTAGGGTAGTCTCCTGCTTGTTATTTAAAAAAATAAAGGAAGAAGATGTGATGGAAAAGAAAAAAAGTTATTTGGGAAATATTTGCCAAGAAGTATGCACTAAATTAACCATTTGTACATCGCATCTTTCAAAATATTTCCCATACTTCCTGAGGGGATACATCCCCCATCAGACACTCCCTACATCGTGCAAGCACACTGCCTCCCTTTATGTATCAAATACCCTGGCAGACTGCAGTACTGCCCAGTTGTATTAGGGATTACCTGAGACTAAATCTGTTTCAATGGTGTCCTGGCCGGGACCACCTTAGTACCCCAGGTTATTACACTACTGAAGGTAATAAAGGTGGTGCTATTATATACTGCAAGATGTGTATTGTATATGTGACACTGCTATAAGAAAGGATATCAAAAATGATTTAAATGTTAATTTTTACATGACTTATAACTTTAAAGCCATATTTCAAACATAATAGGCTGTCAAATGTCATCTCTTAAAAATATGCTTAATAATTTGGAATGTTTACTACCTTTTTCTATACAGTTCACTTTTACAATGAAATGCAGATTTCAATGATGACACCATCATGTTACATTATATATTGGCATTCCGTTCAAACCCATTTTTTTGGAAGATCAATTTTGTTCTTGTTTTTCAAATGTACATCACTGAGGCAGGCCTTTGGCACTTCAGCTTTAGCTGATGTTCAATTGTTGATTCTCATACATTAAGCTGCAAGGGAAGAGAAGCAAACAAATTATAAGTACAGAATCACAAAGGTACTTGTTCCGATTTAAATGTATCATGTTCTATACTTGACCTGAGAGCCTGGCACTTGCATACACTCACCACAAGTATTGTGAAAACAAGCGACAATGCATATTGCAATGTTCTATTCACTACTGTTGCTAATAAATATTGATGGAAACCCATTTCTATAAAGTGGTAGTTTTTTTGATTTATACCTGGACGATCTACTCCTGGAGGATCTACGTGTTTTGTTCCTATTGTTCCCTTAATGGAAAAGTATCTTTAATCCATTGTCTTAATCACACAAGGGGGAATTGAGATCATGATTCGCCCCCTACCTGGAATTCTAATAAAAGGTAACCGTTTGCATGAGTTTTCGTTATAGGCCTAACACGAAAAATGTTTAAAGTAGAACTGTTTTTTGATAGTTTGTTTTAATATGTTTTTTTATTTCCAAGGAATGTGGTATTCTTATTTAAACCAAAAGGAGTAGATTCCACTCGTTTTTTGTTTGTCCTTTGTTTCATCCCCAAAAGTGTTGTACTTCATTTTTACTCCTCAACGAGTGGAAATTCACTTTTTAGGATGATTTTTACTCTTTTGAGTGGAAATTAACTTTTTAAGTACAAACCATTCATTTTAGAGTGGTTTACAAGAGTGACACTATTTAGGGGTAGCTGAAATGAAATTTGGGACTTTGGAAGGTTTGGGCTGCCTTCTTTGTTTCTTCTCTTTATCCCTTCTTATTATTACTTTCTATATAAGTTTATTTTCTGTAACACTTATGTGAGGATGTGTCCTGGCCAAAATGAGAGTAGCAAATCTTAGTTGAACACCGCGAAATAGAAAAAGTCTTCTTGAAACTTCGCCACCTATGGCAGCTCAAAGTCACTCACTATAGTCACGTAGAAAATGAACATGAAATCCCAGTCCTCTAACAAAATCGTTTATGAAGAAAGAAACCTTGTGTTTGTGAAGTTAAGGGGGCAACAGTACCAAATTCACTCCCGTTGGTGTATTGTTGTTTTTTTAATGGTATTAGTTCCGGTAAAAAACAAGGCCTATTTGTGTTATTTTCCGAGCCTGTCCCTGTGCGACAGTTTTCCGTGGGGTAGCATGTAGTATCAAAATGAGAGGGTATAGCAAGGTTACTTACTCTTAAGTAAAAAATAGTGACTTTCGATTCATGTGATAAAATAGGCCACGGAAAGAATACCCTGGTCGGAAATGGTTAGGAGGCATCCGTGTAAGCCGAAAATAGTGGTGGCGCTGTTCACGTGCTCTTATCGTAAAAGTTAATCGGAATGTGTAAGGTGAATTGAAGCTTATATGCAAGTTTGATGTCTTATCATGTGATTCATGCATTGAAAATATTCAAAATGGTTTTACGTCTGGTGGAAAAGAGAGTTTCTTTAATCACATTTTTACGTGCTTTTCAATGGGGCAATTATTTGGTACTGTGCCCCCTTTAACCTTTTGGTACTCCATATTGACAGCCGCAAAAAACAGTACAAACTTACAGTTGGAACTTAATGAAATAATTTAGTTTTATACTGTGAGCGATTCCTGTGTGAGCACGGTCAAAGTTACTAGTTATCGCTGCAGAGTAATACTGAGTGACGGGTGATTGATTATTGATAAAGCTCGCCGACATGAATAGGGATTAATCGTAGATCGTCCAGGAAATAGATCGTCCAGGATTTTCCCGTTTTTTGTCTCTATCCTCAGAAAGAAATGGATTTGGAGGCTAAAATTTCCTTGGAGACTAAAATTTCAGGATGGCAATGAGAAAAATACAACCTTTCATCTGATATTAAAATTGATACTACTTCTGGGTAAGTCGGGGGTCCCAAAGACAATCGGAACATGCACCTAATGAGAAACAACATGTGCACCGGTCATTCTATGGGAAAAGATTAAAGAGACACTGGCACATTTTTGAAAATTGATAGTTTTGCATGGTGGTAAAACTGTTATATACAATAGCCCTCACCTGAAATGATTAAGCCCAAATCAGTGCTCTTATGGATAAATGGATTCAGCAGACAACAGAAGCTGATGGATTGTGCCGTTAAACACAAGAAAACACGCCAGAATTAAAGGCGGACTCGGAAATTTCCATAGGAAGGCGCCCTCAATTTTCCAACAAATCATGTTTTTTGCATCTACATAATGCTTGACCAAATACTAATCATTGTGTGAAATAACTAAGCTCAACTTGATGTAATTTATATACAAATCACAACTTTGTTATAAAAAATATTAAAAATATAACTTTGTTATAGAATTTTTGTTAATATACAGAGTGTCCAGTGATACTGTTATGCTACATATAAAAGTTTAAATGAAAAATCAGATTCATCTCAAACTTAGGAATTGAGTATTTTAGGTGACTCTCTTTAGTTCTAGTTGACTATTTTTAATTTATACAGAAAAAAATTTATATTTTGAAATCGCCGAGTTTTTGGCACGTCTTTGGTATTCATGTTGATTAAAGTTACAACAAACCCAAATAATTAGCATAAAAATTACTGGATGACTTTAACCACTACTTAAAGGTGCAACGAGAGATTTCACATAGCAGGTGTCCCTAAAAAAATTGAAAGTACTTATTTTTGCCCTGATGTAAAGCTTTCCATCAAAAATATCCCCATCAGAAAGGATTAAGCTGGTACAAAAATTGTGAAATTTCTAATTTCGTATAGGAGCAAATACGAAATTCAGCCTATGTTTTATTGAAATACAAGCAAATCAAAATCACCTTTTTTCTCTCTTTTAAGACATTTCTGTAGCAAAATACAAGGTAAGAAATCTATTGAGTGTCTAGTTACTCTATATGAAATTACTATTAGGACACAATATTTGGGTGCATCAAAATCTCTCGTTGCACCTAAAAAGAGACATGAGGACATTTCCAGAAAGAAGCACCCTCATTTTTTTTTGAACCCGGGCTTTTTCCACATTTGGAATGCCTACCTATGTATTAGATCACACCTGAAGCGAATAAGCTGAATACACCTTCTTTATGTAATAAGATAAATTAAAAGCATGGTTTTCTATGGGGACGATTACGATAGCAGGCAAGTTCAAAACAAGGTCTGTGGTTTTCTTTTGTACTTGTTTGTTCAATAAACCTTTCAAACGTTCTAGGTAGGTGGTCTACAACTGATTTAGTGCAATTTAAGAGAAATTTGTATCCTAAAAAAAATCTGTCACTTTAAGGCCCTATATGTTTTCTGGTATGATATTTTTGTGTATTAAATATATTGTTATTCTTCCAAGGTCCAGACTATCATTTGAGAGCAAATTGAAGGAATTTCACATTTTTTTCAAAATGTGAAAGTGCCACTTTAAATAAAAATTAAAAACAAAAGTGTGTGTGTTGTGTTATTTGTCAGTAATTTATATCTGCAAATTGAGAAATGGAAGAATGAAGTTAAGATAAAGTCTACCTTAATGGTTTTATTATTGATGTTATAAACAAAACGTAACTCTGTTTAAATTCTGTGGAAGATCAGGGGGCAGGCATAAGGCATGCCTTTGCACTTCAGCTTCAGCTGATGATGTAATGGTTTAATTCTTCTACATTAAGCTGCAATGGAAGAGAAGCCGAGTTGCCTAGTAAGCAATTGTTCTTGGTCCTTTATAAATGATGTTGTGGCGCGCATGCAGTTTTTTTGGTGTACCGCTAGATGCAATGTCAACCACAGGGATTGGAATAAATAAGTATTTTGGAAAACTAGCACATCCAATTGAAGATTCTACACCACTAAAAAAGATCTGGCTACCGGTGTTAAAGGTGCTTGTTCCGATCGCCCGCCTCTGGTACCCCCCTGATTTTCCACCCCGGAAGTGTATAAAATTTGATATTAGATGAAAGGCCGTATTTTTCTCATTATCGGCCTGAAAGTTCAGCTTCCAAATCCACTTCTTTGCAAAGATATAACCATAAAAACTGCGTATTAATGGTTAACCATCAATTTATCACGTAGCGAATAGGGCCTTGCAATGTGCAGTATCGCTTCTATTATCAAAACCGCAAGTTCATTTCCCACGATCTTATGGTTAAGTGTATGCGGGTGCAGGCTCTCATACCAGTACAGAACACGATCACCTTATCGGAACACCCACCTTTAAAGATAAAAAAAAGGCAGGTCGAAGTTAACAACGTTTGGGTCATTTTTTGGTGTGCTGAAAATATCACTTAGATACTAGCTTGTGTCAAAGACTACAACCAGCCGATAGCTTCAAAAAAAACCCAAGCCTAAAACTACCCCACTTCGAAACTAGCCCTATCTTCGTAACCTAGCCTAGCTTCGAAACCCCACCATATCTAGATCTGGAGACAGATCTGAGCACAGTCGAGGTAGTGACCTTTGACCCTAAACGACCTTCGATCTCGAAAATATTTAAACAGATTTGGATTGTCATAAGATCATATTAAATTCGTGCCCGTTAGTAGCATTTGAAAATTTGACCGTTGACCTATAATGACCTGTTCTCAAAAATGTCAACATGAATTAGGATGTATAAGGACTCAATTTCAGTTAAAATTTCAGCTCAATTGGAGCATTTTGAAAAATTCGATCTTTGCCTTCTTAATGACCTTTGATTCAAAAATATTTCAAATATGTTTAGAATGTCATTAAGATCATTTCAGTTAAATTTCGCTCAATCGGAGCATTTGGAAAATTTGACCTTCGACCTCTTAATGCCTTTTGACCTTGAAAATATCTTCAACAATTTAGGATCTCATTGATTCATTTCAGTAAATTTCAGTCAACTGGAGCATTTTGAAAAAAATGACCTATTGACCTCTTAATGACTTGATCTCGAAACTATTTCACCGTTTAGGAGTACATAAGGATCATGTAGCAAAAGTTCAGCTCAATCAGAGCATTTTTAAAAGTTGTGACCTTTGACCCTTGAATGACCTCCATTGACTTGCATGGAATTTTAACATCACAGTACAAAGTAGCACAAGTCTACCAATCAGAAAGGAACTATGTCCGTATTTGTCTTCTCATTTCTCATTTTTTTTTTTTTTTAAATTAAATAAAGAGTGGAATCTATTATAACCATGCTACGCTAAAAATCAACTTGACTATGTGTTTTGTTTATTTTCCATTTCTTGACTAAGGAGAGAAAACTAAAAACCGCCATCATAAGCCATCTAAATTGACACCTTCCCCGGGAAAATGTAACCGCACTGACGTACGATTTTTTTGCATTCTCAATAGAGTAAAATATTTTATTTTTTTGATCGTGATGGCCGGACTCGCCAGACCAATAATCCTTAAATGCGATTTAAAACAACCCAAGGGCCGAATTGACCGGAAGGAATTGAAGGGAGCGCTGCAATTAAATATAAATCCCCCTACAATAAGTACAGGACATATATAGGTGAAGCGGAGTGTCACCGTACATACGGTACATTGAGAACAATTCCTAATATATCCGACATCGATGTTCTCTCATGTAAGTAGATTTAACCTTTTCTTCGGAAATGAAGTAGGCTTAAACAGCTAAAAGCAACTTCTGGCTCTCGCAGAACCATCAAGGTTAGGGACATTCATACTGGCGTAAGAAAGGGCGAGCGAGGCGATGGAAGCAGGGGGGCAGAATTGGGGGGGGGGGGCAGGTGGGGTCGGAGCGAAAACCGAAACCACCTTACCCGATTTGCACAAAATGACCCCTATCTCTGCCCAGGTGACCTTGAAACATATCGTGTGATCAATGTGAAGCAGGATTCAGCCTGGGGTCTTTGACCCATTTGGTTTTATAGCCTTGAATTGCGGGAAGGAGAAGTTGAGGCGGAAGAAGGATTTTCTAGATTTTGCACAAAAAAATTAATATTTCTCTTCAAATTCACTGGAACCCAAATCTGTGTACAACCCTATTTGATGGGCTGGGTCAGTGGTCCACTGGATTGAATTTGGCTTAATTAAAGTGGCACCAAGCGGTTGGCGACTAGAAGCATTTTTAAGCTCTGTGTTGCACACAGAAGAGAAGAAGAGAAAAGACAACAGACCAAATACAATAACCAGACGTGCTACGCACACAGTGGTTAACTACACATACTCTAAGTACTGTGAGGATTTTGAACCCTTCCCCACAGGAAATCTTTGCACTAGGAAACCCTTGAGAGGAGCTTACAACTCATTGTAGTCTTCCAGTAGCACAGGAAATGGCCGATCTAAGGTTTCCCTGTGCAGAATGGGGCTATCTGGAAGCAAGACCGGATACTACCTGTGGTTGTGGAACAGCAAGACAGACAATGGAACACCTCTTGGTTTGCCCACTGATCGGAGCAACACTGCACAAACAAGGACCTGCGGAATTCAGTGAAGCAGCCAGACGGTGTACCCATCCTGGCTGGATCATATTTGAGTGTTTGGACACGATAAGAAAATGAACGAAAGTAGCAAAATATCCATGGTCACCATAGTTTTTCCTGAATGATGGTATGAAGAGTGTACGAGTTCCAAGAAAATACAGGTTGTGACAATTAGCGGACCCAGGGGTCACCAGTGACCCTGATGAATTCATCAGACTTGACAGAAAAACTGCAGAATTATGCAGTTTATTCCCTACAAGTCTGATGAAATAATCAGGGTCACTAGTGACCCGGGGTCGCTATTTGTCACAACCCAAAAAAATACTGTCTCTAGGAATTGAGTCACTTCATTAGTGAAAAATTGACATTTTAGGCAGGGCAATTTGTAGCGATAAATGGTGGCAGGAGCATTGGTACATAAATTTGTGGGCTGTGTATTTGGTGGTGTGGTGTGCAACCTAAAAGGATATTTGGAAACTAATCAGATCGGTAATCAATTATATCAGTTTGATAGTGAATCACACCTGTGGTAGATTTCTTCTGCCAGCAACATCTTTACTTGATTGAGCAAAAAATTAAGAGCAACTGTTTTAAACTAAAGCATGAGAAGTGTGTGGACTTGTACTCTATAAATGCAAGTGTAATGTTTCACTCTAAAAGAGTAGACATGAAAGTAATATGAACATATGTGAAAACTTACTTTAAAGATTTTTGGTCCTGTATGTAGTCACTCTTTTATAGCGAAAAGCCATCTTTGTCTTAGAGAGTACATGTAGCTCTTGAAATTTTTCCAATACATGTTTCAATTGTGGCAATACTCTATGTAGAAATTTTGTGAGGCTTTGTTTTGCGAATTTGCAAATTAATATAGAACTGCCGGGAAAGAAAAACTCACGAAAATAATGTACTTCTAAGAAATGTTCAAAAATAGCATGACAGTACCGTAACACCGTCAAGACTTCATAGGTAGCGTAGAAGTTGCAACAGCTTGCATATTACCCACTCACATACACTACATGTACTACATAAAATTCTGTCGTTTTTTCTAGTAAACAAGTGAGAAATTTAAAAAATCTCGCTGCAGGCCGGCCGCCCACCCGCGGGATTATTTAAAAAAACCAAATGCCCTGTGTTCGGGGACCAGGGCCGTCGCTAGACATTTTGTCAGGGGGGGGGGTGTATGTATATAAATAAAGAAATGATAGTGCCCCAGTAAGAGTCGGAAGCGTGGTGAGATATAAACACAATGCAACTAACGGCATGCGCGTTTGGGCCTACTTACGGGCCATTAAAAAGTTTCCTAAGTAGATTGCCCTTAGAGGACATTCTTGTGATCGTTGAATCAATATGCAATACCACCAGTGCCTAACACAAGGGCACAAACCGGAAAGCCCTGAACGGGTGGGGGTCCAGCGGCCCGATTTAGGGCCCATGGTGGGGTGGATTGAAGAGGCAGAACAGGCCGGGGGTCAGGGCAGAAGCCCCCGAGCTATTGGATTGGCTATTCAGAACCTTCAAAGATGGCCATTTTGAGTGTAAATTGTAATCAATGCGCTATTTAAAAGACTGGTTGTTTCTAACTTTGCTCACTGAGGCGGACAGTATATAAGCTTGTACTACTGAGGGGAGCTACTCATAGCGAGCGCCAATGTCTTTAATCGGGTGGGGTGCAGGAGCAGAGACCTGAAGGGGTACAGGGGGAGCCCCCGGAAGCTATTGGATTTAGCTATAAGAAGGGGATTTTTGAAAGGGTCACGTTAGTAATTCAAATGAAAGATTGGGCACTTAACCCAATCGACGGACAGTATTCCTATAAGTTTATGGTGCTGGGGGCTAGGGAACCGATCCTACCAATTTTTTTGTGACCACTGATTGGCAGAAGGCCCATGGCAACCTCCTGTTTGCCCAAGGCACTGCATTGATCATGGTTTTTACATTATTTTACACAATTTTTGATCACAAGTATGTTGGAACATTAGCAATTCTTGATTAATGTGGGCTAAATGGAAACAAAAAACTAGTTGGCTTGAGGGGAATCCATTAAATATAAATATTGGATTTATGCTAAGGCTGGAGTTCACTTTTATGATCTGAAGACCCATTCTCTTTTGTTTCTTTCTTTCCCTCTTTTTTTAGGCTTTCTTTTCTTTTCTCTTCTCTCTCTCTCTACCTTCTTTTTCTCTCTTTTTTCTTCTCTTTTTCTTTCTTCTCTCTTTTTTTGAGGATCGTGGGGGGGGTTCCACCCCCCACAACCATGGCGACGGGCCCTGTCGGGACGGGTTACTGATACTTTATTCATACTCGGACGGACTTATAACTTATCGTAGGTTTAAACACTGGAAATCTGTAACAAATCTGGATGATGCGATCATCTATCGGGTAAATTGGCTAGATGTCCGGAAAGTTTGCACTGCGATTGAAATAACCAGAGAAATGACCGACAAAAAGACCGCGGTCTGGTACAGAAAAACGGGGCATGAATGGTGTGTACCCAATGGAATAAGAGCAAGATCGGGGAGATACAACGCAGAAAGCGGGGTTGCGGCATGAAAAAGCTAACATAGTAAGAACTTTATAAAGATATAATAATTTAACACTTCAGGGATATAAAAGTGGGTATATTTGGGGGTCACTTTGTAAGTTTAGTTGACACCATTTTCCTGATTAAAAATTTGGACAATCCGGCGAAAATAAAAGCACTCGCGAAAGGTCGGCCATTGGCAAAATTCGCGGAAAATACACTGGCACGCGAAAATATGACTTTAACAGTAATAAGAAATTTTATACCATCCAAGCACCCATGTTTTTCTTGTGGTGATGTTTTAAAGAATGCCATTCATAATCATAACCATCACAAAATGTATAAAAAGGAAAGAAATGAGATAGATGGTCCATAAACCACAGTACTTTCCCTTTACCTACCTAGTGAAAAGATGTTATGGAATGATACTGTAAAGCTAATGATTGCCTATATTTCCCCTCACAGAGCAAATTAACTAGGGGTGTTCATTGAGATGGGAAATGAAATTGGTTCACTCTTAAGACAAATATTGCTTTGGAGCCATTTTGTCAAATTTTAGCTAAAATGCCCCCCAACTTCTTGCATTCAAAATCGGACAAAATGGGATATGTTTCCCTGTTCATGGCAAATTTAGCTTATGAGTAATCGCCAGAGTGTGAATAAAAAAGATTCCCGCCGGCGTTCCTCAACGCCCAACTTCCTCCATCTGTCCATCCAACACCCCCCCTCGCTCTGCCCCCCATCCCACCCGCTTCACCTACCTCTCCTCTCCATCGCTTACCGCCAACCAAATCCGCCCGGGGGCACCAAACCCCCACACCGCCCACCCTTGCCCTTTCTAGGGCCACTTCGCTTTGCCAATCCCCCCCGCGCCTCCTGAGCCTCACCCCCTAACCCGGGCTCCCCACCACACGTACCCGCCCCTTCCGATGCCCTTCCCCCTTCTCCCCCTCTCATCCCGCCCACCACACCCTTGCCTACCACCACCCAACCCTGGAGTGTAAGGATAAAGAGCACTTGTGATGTTATCCATGTTTAGCCATTAAAGGCCAGCTGAACATCTTTCACAGCAGTTGGAACTATGTCTGCATAACCCTAAACAATTAAATGTACAGAAAGAAATTCTAAACCTGGACAATGCAGACTTCCATAGAACTCAATGCTGACAATAGCTGAAATGTCATTATTGCATGCATTTTCTGCCCGTGAAATGGTGCGTAGTTTTCTGCTTGGGCTGTTTAGTTTTCTTCCCTCCTCCTTCTCATCAAGACGCTTGCTTTTTCGGCTTCTTCTGCCAACCTTGGAATCCGATTCGCAAAGAGAATTGGCCACACCCAAGCTTCAAAGAGGGTGTTCACAGCTTATGATCACGTAGGGGCAAAGTCATGCTCTGTCTAAATCCCTTTTTTGTGTCTTCTCCAAGAGTTCGCATGCGCTAGTGATGCCATTCAGTCAGTGCTTGCCCAGGTGCCGGTGCAATATGGAGTGTTCACAAATGTTGAATCCCAAGTCACTCAAGGGTATAAATAAAAGGGCGCCGGGCAGTCTCTCTAACCCCTCTTAAGATTACAAAATTGATGATATTGTCCTACACGGATTGATCTGAACCAGACCTACAGAATAACCCCTGACCCCAAGCGCCATACATGGTGTTTAGAGATTGGGGTCAAAGGTCATGCCGGGGTCACTTACAGGTCAAATTGTCATGCAGGAGTAATTACAGGTCAGTCGCTCTTACCCTCATTTTTGCCACAAACCAATTGCTATAATCACTAGACTTGGTCAGCATAACCGCTGACCCAAGGCCCAATGCATTTGCACAATTGGGTCAAAGGTCACATGGGGTCAATTAAGAGGGGGATGGCCCCCGATTTAAGGATATGAAGTTTGAATGTTTTCATCTTGTGATAGATTGCCTTAACTCCAAAAACCCCATCGGTAAAGTTTCGCGCCGATATTGCAATCGTTTGGATGCGAGAGCCTAAAAACGTGATTTTGTAAGCACCATAGAGTACTGTGTTAAATTAAAATGGTTGACCAAAATGGGGCACATTTCGCAAATAACTTCCAAAATAAACATCTTTTGGTCTAAGATTTTTACAGGGTAAATGAGAAAAAAGTAGCTTCTTCTGATACCAAAAGTGGACCACTTCAGTAAATCTGGGGCTTCGGGGACGAGGCCTATAGCTAATCGGGGCCATGGCTTTAAAGAGGCATTCTATGAAAATCTATAAATTCTTCTTGTGCACAAATCAATTGTTAAAATCATCCATACTGGTCAGAAGAACCACAGACCAAAGGCCCAGGCTCTGACATAGATCTGGGTCGAAGGTCACGTGGGCCAAATAAAGGGGCATTCTTTAAAAAACCATAAATTCCTCCTTGTGCCACAAATTTAAATGGCTATAATCACCCGACTTGGTCACAAGAAACCGGGGTGCACACAGCTGGGGTTAAAGGGTCCCATGGCGCCCCCCCCAATTATAGGAGGCGTTCTTTGAAATTTGCTTATTATTTCAAAAGTACTCTGCCATCTGAGGCTCATATGAGAGATGAACTAAAGACAAGAGATGTACGCTCGCCAACCCATGATTAGGGGATTGTTGCAGCTCGAATGTGCTGCGTTGCGTCGTTGTACTTACCTTAAAAATCACAGACGTCCTCCTGGAGGTTACAAGTATGTTATACTATAAACTGATTTGAGCAATACTTTTTGTTATATTATTATTGAAAAATCGCATGATTGACTTAAGTATTTAAACAATAATAATTAAAAAAATTAGTGAATAATATACCTCTATTTTGTCCCTAAAAAGAACCTACCTTAGCTACAGGGTCGAGCCATAACCTGGATTGAGCACATATATGAAATAGAACACGTCAAGGTGGTCATTACCAGCCATCAAGCCTTTGTTACACATATGATGTTATAGCAAGTATTTGGATGAGGAATTACAAATCAATGTCTTTAAGAGGCCAAGGTTCAGCTGGTTCCTTGCTCACGACGGTTCTGCGGTAATTTCCTTGCCTGTGCTCCTTGCAGAGCTGCTGTCTGTTCAGTATCATTGGTGCGGGCGATTTCTGGTTCAGGCTAGGAAAAGGATGGCAATATGTCAGTGGTGCATGGTAATCATGGTGAGGAAAAAAGTAGTATAATGGTTCCACCAAGGAAGCGGTAATGAGTGAGGGCGTTAGCTATACGGCATAAATGATGTTAACTTTAAAAAATTTGATGTTTCAACATTAAAAACTAGTGAACAAAATTGAATCGTGAGAAGTCATTTGTTTGTTAGAAAGGTTGCTTAATCCATACCCTTTAAGTATAGGTATCGTAACCAGGTGCCCTAAGAAATGATCAGCAAAACCTAATAAGGACAAATCATACCTTTTCAGTCATTGCTGTCCATATGGATGCTTACTTCAACAGTATGGAAATTCAATCAATCTTTAAAACTGTGGTTTCTGTCACTGTTTCATTGAAAACTTATAATATATCTAAGATTTGGACCTATCTGTTTTTACTTTTAGCTTTTGTTAAAAAATTCTAATATTCTTACTCTGCGGGTATATCCACTGATGAATGAAAAAAGCATGGGAAGGAACCTGGGTTGTTGCGTGTAGGCGAAAACAAATATGTATATTGAAGACTCATGCAGAGATGTACAAAATGTAATGCAAATCAGCAGAAAAATATGGAAAGGCATTTTGTTATAAGGCATTTTTGTACAGATTTGGCTAACTTATTGGTAATTACATACTGTTAGTCATTCAGGGTTGATATCTCCATTGGTAATTCACATGCATCACCTGTAAATCCATGGTGCACTTGTCAAGTACAGTAAATATTCATTCTTCAGAATACTTCATGGCCACGGATCTCTAGTAGATGTTGGACCAATATTGCTGGGGCCAAGATTGCGAAGCTGTAAAGAATGTTAAATGTTTTTGGTTGGTGATGTAACTTAAACACAGAAATTCTCTTGCGCTGATGACACAACAAGCATATTACATGTAGGCGCACGCATGCACACACTCACACAAACTTGTAACATCTATGACCGCCCGCATCCTCGGTCATAAAGGCAAGCACAGAAAAAGTACATAGTCGTGCTCCCAAGGACAAAAGGAAACCTGATCTTTCAAAAGAATTTCTTTTATTGGTTTGGTCCTCGGAAGTATAACTATTAAGTACACACACACACACGCCTCATTTTCCTATAAGTTCTGAGGACATCAAAAGGACCGCCTATTGTTAGGAGTACACCAGATTGGAAAATATCGTTGTCCTCAGACCGCTAGTGTCGCCTGCCATCGCGGTTTGTGAATGATAGGCCTCATATGAGCTTTGACCTTGACATGTGACCTTTGACCTCATAAACAAATGAGGATTTACGTGTAATATCCATAAACCAAGTTTAGTTCCAATTGAACTTCAACTTTTCAATTCAGGTCAATTTTACATTTTCAGCCTATCTTACAACTTGACCTCACATGACCTTTTGACCTTGTATGTGACCTCTGACCTCATCAACAAATGAGGGATCCCACGTTGCACCTATGACTCAAGTTTAGTTTAAATCCATTAACGCGCACAGATATTATAGGCAAATGTTAACCCTTTTTCACAACAGACAACAACAGACTACATCAACAACAGACTACTACAACAGACAACAGTGGACAAAGTCATCCCTATGTGTCTTCCTGCCTCAGGCGACACAAAATGTTGGAAGACCAAAAAACCTTACATACACACAGATTTTGAAGACTGTATACTTGTGTGCATTTTTGTTTAAAAAGACACACAACCTGAAAGTTAAACACATAAGTCATGGTGGAATAAACTGCATAATAAGAAATGGAATCACACAAGTATACGTGCACTTTGTATACATACACATCAACACACTCTCACTCACTCAGACGCACATACAAAAACATGCCATTTGGTTTTATTTTGATCATCAAATTTGGAAATATTTGAAAATCTAAATTAGTTGTATTATTTTAAGAACATCCTACTGAACACCTATCATATTATTTGTGGAAAACAGTTTGATTGCAGATCAGAATTACCATCAACAATTAAAAAAATGCATCTTTTACGAGCACATCTGCATGGTCAACTTAAAATTTTAAATTGACTTCTGAAATAACATGTTGGATTTATACCATGTAGTAATGTGTGACTTGAGGGCCAGCATCTGCCTCTGTTTTTATCTCCCTTTCCATCTCTTCATCCTCTTCTTCTTCTTGAGCAGGAATTTCCACAATCGGTGGGTCTGACACACTGCAAGATATTACAAATGGATATAAGGAATGAACAGTACATTCAATTCAATCTAACCCTTTCTTAAAAGGGAGTGTGATCTCCACTCTTATTTAAAAGCACAATTTTGTGATCCTTTCTGTTTTATCAACAGATATCTTCAAAAAGCTTATTTTTAAATTTCAGTTGCTTCTGATGATAAGCTTTCATGTTATTCATGAGCAAATATTTGTATCATGGTCCCTGTGGGGGGGGGGGGGTGTGTCTGTGTGTAGTAATTAAGTCCATCCATTAACTGACAGAAAATTAGAGAATTGCTATTTTCTCAAAGACACACCCAATCTGCAAGTAGTTTGAGGCACACATTATTACTTATGCCAAAGATGACAACAAAATCTCAAACTTATTTGGGTAAGTTGGGAGACAAGGCCTAATAGACTACAGGCTACCATGACCCCCCCTGCAACCATTTTTGTGAAGCTTATACCATAAGCAACTGAATTCAGGTTGTCTGCAAAAATCCCCACCCGGGTTAAACGGTGAGGGTTGCTTTTTCAAAATGGCTGCCAGAATGCAACCACCCCCCCCCCCCTCGGGAGAAAAGTACCAACATGCCTAGCACAACACAGAAACATCACAGGCACTTGATTTTGGTACCAATAGATAGCTATGGTCCTCCTCTTTCCATTGATGAGTACCAACATGCCTACCATTATATCACAATGACGTCATAAAGTTTGCATGTTAGCAAAATTGTCAATTTCCATAGAGAGCATTGTTTAGTGCTATAATAATGTTTTTGAGTTGCTAAAATTGCAAAATATCAATTTTCCACCCTATATTCAGTATTTTCATACTTTCCTCAACATTATGACGTCATAGTGACGTCATAATGGGGATGTTGGCACTTATTTTGATACCAATGGAAAGAAGGAACTAAGCTACCCTGTGGTACCAAATTTACAGCAAACGGATGTTCAGTAACAAAAATCAAGGGTAACCACCCCCCCTTCGAGAGTTTTGTTACAAAAATGGCTCAGGTAGACGAGGGCTAAGTCAAAACATGACAAGTATATCGATGCCTTCCTAAGCCTTGGAAGATCATCTGGTGTGCCAGAGCACTCGTATGAGAAATTTGTTGAGGATGCACATCCAGAGAGCCAATTATCAAGCCCTGATTTGGTACCAGCCAGATGTGGCAGAGCCAGAAATTCCTCCACCAGATGAACATGGTGGAAGTTAAATGATGGTGCACTAGATACAAGTGGCCATCAGGAGAGTTGATGCCACAAGAGTTGTCTGACATAATAGTAGAGGAAGAATAATCTGATACAGAAGAAGACAATTAAGACATGACTCAAGAGGAGGAGGAGGAAAGAGAAGATCAATTTCTGAATCTGATAGACATTATTTATAAAACTAACGAACAATGTTGACATAATAATCAAAAGCAAAAGACCTGCATTTAAGCTCGTATACCAAGGAAACAGCATTGCTTAAAAGATCGCCAAATGAAACAATATACCAATGATTATTAAAATTGGAAATTCTTCTTATCGTATCCAAACACAGTGGTTCTCAAATATGATCTAGCCAGAGGTGGGTACAATGTCTTTGTCTGTGCATTGTTGCACCAACATTGGGCAGACCAAGAGATGCTCCAGTGTCCTGATCTACTTCCAGGTAGCCTCACTTCTGCAAGGAAACCTTTGATTGGCTGAGACACCGCCACTCAGCTCACGAGAAGCCAGCCCCAGGCGGAAGACGCTCACTAGGCTCAATACACAGATGCCACTTGGTTGACAGCAAGTCTTTCTTTCCACAAGCCAACTCCCCCAAACCCCTTAGAGACTGTTTCAAAGGACCAGACTTGCCTAAGAAAATACCCCGGACCTAAGGCAGTCAGAAGCCGGCCTCTGTCCAAACACAGGGCGCTCCATACCAGATACTTGACAGCTATGATCCTGCATGCTACGCTGCTGCATGTATAAGTTGTCCGCTGGAGCTGGCCGAAGACACCCCGCGACAAGCCGGCAGGAGGCATCCAATGATGGGTCAAGCTTCTGGGCTGACCCCTCCCATACAGGGTTAAGCATACTCCACACATGAGCAGCACAGGGCAAGCGCCATCGATCTCGGGGCATGTGGGCATACAGGGTAATGGGGAAAAGCTCCTTGTGGGGGTTCAGGGGCAAAGACCCCGGAAGCTCTTGAGTTTAACATGTTCGAGTGCTTTCCGAGAGGAGTTATGTCCTTATCTTGAAGCAGATGAACTATGCTGAATGGGGGGTCCAGAAGCTCTTGGGTTTTAGCATGTTTCAGCGCATCCGGAGAGCTCTCGGTTATCTCACAATCATGAAGCAGATGAACTATACTGCCCCTGGCGGGATCCAGGGTTCAGAGCCTGTGGAAGCTCTTGAGTTGAATAGCATGTTTGAGTGCCTTCGGAGAGATCTCAGTTATCTCATTATCTTGAAGCAGATGAACTATACTGCCTGTGACAATAACAAAAATCACAACAACGGTATTTTTAAAAAAATTTCCGAAACATCATTTCAGCGCCCCTATGAGGTGGTGTCTTTGCTCTAAAGCACACAGCAGCTTAATGCATGCATAAATCCTGTGGTCTCTCCCATTACATCTCCCTGATGGTCTAATATCATGATTAAATTATAGTTTTATTACATTGGGAAATTCCTGTTAAGCTTTTGGTAACATAATTGCATTAATTAATTAATTATCAATTCTCTTTGCAAAATTTGAAAGGCTTGTATTGTTGTAAACAAATTATTTGGAGGAATTTATTAAATTTTAAACATGTTTTTAAGTATGACAACCTGTGAAGGAAAATAGATCTTATTTCTATTGAAATTGCACTTTTATTTTGAAAGAGAACTCTGCATTTACAAGAGGAGGGGGAAAAGAAGGTTATTTAAATACCTGGTATGGTATTGCTGACAGTAGCAATAATGAGCGCTTGCCAAACGGGTGCCCATGACGATGTTACCACATTTATTGAATATCAATGCGTCCACTTAGTTAGCGCTGTCATGTTTTATTATACTACAGCGAGCCTAGTGATGGTCTAAATTGTATTGGATATTTATTGGAGATATTACATTCAAGTTTATGAGATGTGATATCCAAACTCATATTGTTTCTAAATTAATCTTTTGTAGGTCTGTGTTTGAAATTAGCGCTCATGTGGACTAGACCAGGGATGGATGTTGGAGGACCTTGAACAACATTAAAACATTGAATGCCTAATCGTGTTCATTTTAAAGGTGGAGAAATACCCTGCTGTTCTTTTTCTAATTAACAAAGGAGGATCAAATTGCCTTTTGGATATTTTCATTGCTAGTGACAACCACAGGGGAAACAAATTTATGGTTTTATCAGTACTATCCCAGAAAGTAAAATTTAATTGTAAAGTCTCTCTCTCAATAGCTCTGGCTTCAGTCAAATAACATTTTTTTACCCCCCCAAAAAAAATTGTTTGTAAAATTTAGCCCAGTATACGCTGGGCCAAAAGTCGAAGTGAATTCGATTGAGTCGTCATCGATTTCACTTTTTCCTGAAGTGTAAACACACGCAGTCGTAATCGATATGACTTCAAAAGGTCAAATTCGTAAGTTGCTTTTTAGCAACTTACTTTTAGTGAATTTGAATAAGTCGTCATTGAATTCAAAATTTTTGCACTATAAACGAAACACGTAATCGATTTCATGTCTACTGGTCGTAACAAGTGACCCACCTCTGTGCATTTCTGGCTTATCACCAAGCAATGCAAGTGTGCTTCTAAACAACTGAGCATGAAGGTAGCGCGGTCATTCCAAAGAATTCGGACTTCGGCGTTGTTGCCTTTGTTTCTCTCGACTCTTGCCGTTAGTTTTTTTTTATCATATTTAGGCTTAATTTCACAGAAAATCTAATCACGGCCGCCGAGAGCAACCCAAAGTTGAGTGCCTTCGGAGAAATCTCAGTTATCTCATTATCTTGAAGCAGATGAACTATACTGCCTGTGACAATAAAAAAATCACAACAACGGTATTTTTAAAATTTTTCCAAAACATCATTTCAGCGCCCCTATGAGGTGGTGTCCGGGGCATGTGCCCCCTCCCCTTGCCCCTCCCTAGCTACGCCACTATCACAGTGCTCCAGGGGCGCTCCAGACCAGGTCACTCAAAGGTGACGCCTGGCACGGCCGCGCAGACGGAAAGCATACACCTGTGCTCCGGATGGACTTGCGCGCCGATGGTTCTCCTCATCAATAAGGGGCGAGCCCATCTTAAGGCCCTTTGATTCTCCCTTTGACATCTGCATCCTGTGCGCCAATTCCAAGATTGTCTTTCTAAACAAACGACAGGCTCCCGCACTCTCATAGCCGGTTGCCGACCAGGGCCACAGATGCGCGAAAGGAGAGGCATGAGCCACAACTCCCCCGGCATTCCATCCCATGAGTCCCACATAGACCACAACCAAGCACATGTGTGTTGAAGTATGTTAGTAGTAATTTCTGAACAACAACTTATGTGGACGCGTTTGATTGCGTCGTTACAATCACACTCTTGCCTGAAATGAAACGCACGCAAGCAGGCGTAGTAAGAAGCGTGTTGCTCACGAGTAACCACCCGTCAACACATCAAGACTCCAGAGACCATGGTTATGCGGTTCATGATTGAAGGAGGTGTGATTGTCGGTCTAGTTATAGTCAGTCATAGACCTTTACATAAGCTGCCCTCCATATACACACTTGAAGGGTTTGAACTACTTCAGTTTTAAGTGTTTACTTACCTAAAACATCTGTATCTGTCGTCATCGGTTAGACTCTCCATATGAGACACAACACCAACTTTGCGATAAAGGATGCTATGAGGTAAGGGACGTGACTCCAAATGAAGAATATTTACTGAAAACTATGAGGTAGCCCCATTGAACGATGTTGGCGCAGCGTATTTCCTCGCCTGTCACCAATGAGGGGCAAACGGTTCGATCACCCGTTAGGGGCCGTTTCTCGTTTGGCTTTATGTGAATTTGGTTTTTACGTCCATACTCGATTCCGCAGGTTTTCTCCGGGTACTCCAGTTTCCTGCCTGTTCAAAATCGTGCTCTTGGCATAAACTGTTTCGGTATTTTTTCTCTGATGTGCTGATTGCCTTTCATGGCTGCCGCACAGCGCGTTGAGCACGTTTACGTGGATATGTCGCGCGTTTAAAATACACATTATTATTATTAGTATTAACACCTCCAGTGAAGCATTGACTCACACTGTGGGGCGGCAGTCATTCATTGAGGATGGTTGTTGGAAAGAATCACCGTTAGCGTGGTCTGTAGATGATTTGTACTAATTTCTGGTCATATGGCCACGAGTTCCTGTCCTGGTTGGTAGACTAGATGATCAGCAAAAATGATATGTCTACTAAAACCCATGTATGATCTTATAAAGCATGGTAATACTCTTGATTTTACGACGGATCTCAAGCGGTTCCCATTTCAGCTCTTCGCAGTAGCTAGTAACAGTACCCACTTCTCTGCTGTGTACCATTTTTCAAAATCGGCTGCTGTCTTGAGTCTTTCTAACTTATCTCTGTTTGGTTGATTGGATTGTAATCAGGCCGAGGAAGGCATTTACTCCAGTAGTGTCGAATAGTGTGGTATAGGCGAAGATTCAACCTGTGTGGTGCATCCCCATAGATTCGCCGAACCAAGCCGAGGACACGCTGAGCTTTTTTACAAACTTCTAAGATATGGGTGATTCCCATGTCAACGTGTTGTTCAGATGTACCCCCAGATATGGGTAGGAATCAACACTTGTAGTGTTGTCCACAAAAGTTGTAAGTATGGTGGGGTGGATCCCATCATACCAATCATCATGTTGACACAGAGCTGGGTTGAACGGACCATCAGCTAGGTTTGCCAAACCTCCAACTTGCATAGATCTTCTTGCAAAAGTATGTAAGGAGTGATGCTTGGATTGATGTTGCGTGATTATAGTAGACCATCATCTGCCAATAGGGGTACCTTGGATGAGATATTCATGGTAAATTGTTTTGACAGTAGAGATAAATCCAATGCGACCAAATACGGTACCCTGGGGCATACCAGATAAGACAGAAGCAACTTGCGATGTTTTGCCATCCAAAACCACACGTTGTGTTCTACCAGAGAGGAAATCTTAGACCCAATTTGCTATTTTGACCGGACGTACCATAATAGTTGAGCTTATATATGAGGCCTTCTAGTGGGACTTGTCAAAGGCCTTGGTGAAATCTAATACAGCCATGTCGTTACAAGATTACCATGGTCAAGTTCTTTAGCAATATCGTTAACGGTCCCCAAAACAGTTTGGGTCTCTGTGATCTTTGACAAAACAACAAAAAACCCGGCTGGTTATCATTAAGACATGGTGTTAGACCTCGGCAATGTTCAGATGTTTTTATCGCTTGAATGATATGCTCGAGATCTTACAGTCAAACTGTCAGCGACACTGGTCGATAGTTTGATGCTTCCACGACTACCCCTTTTTAAATTCGGAATAACGTTTGCCTGTTTCCCAGTGCGACCGATACGGGAAATGGTCCCGCTGAGATAAGGAGCAACTCCTCAGCTGTAAAGGCTAAAATAAAAACAACACCCCGGAGGGCTTCGTCTGGTCCTTGGGCTTTTGCAGCATTCAAGTCTTAAGTTGTTTAATACACTGACTTCATCAATACCAACGTTGGAATTGGTCATCTGGACAAGGTAAACAAAGGCAAAAAGTCCACACCAGAATTTCACTGTGTGTAAAGACGCTGGAATGGTGGTTACCCCCAAACCAAAACCTCTAGACTTTTAACACAAGTGAGTCCATACAAATTAAGCGGCCTTCGTGTTTAAATCAGCCACACATTGTCTCCTTACAAGACCTTTAGTAATTCCAGAAGAAAAATTTTTGGGTTGTCAGAATTGCAGTGTCTAGACTTTGCTTGATGTAATGAATCCTTGCGATCGCAAGCATGTGACTTACTTCCATTTTAGGTTATAAGCATTCCCAGTGTCCCCTTTCTGTTGGAGCTTTGGCATATGTATAACCTTTGCGTTTTTACGACACAGTGACGTGAGCGCTTTCTGAAACATGGCAATTGAAGAGATGATGACATTTTGTGCGGAACAATTTATCCATCAGGTCTAACTTTCTGGTGAAATACTTTCCATTTCTGCTCTCATTTGCACAGTGGTAGCCCTCTTATATTCTGGATAAAAAATCTTTGAGACACGTGATCATGATCTAGTCTGCCTTGTCCCGTACAAAAACTTGCGTTTTGTTATTTTTCTTGCGAGTGGGCTGTATTAATGTTAAAGACACTATCAGTGATTGAAAAAAAATATTTGAAATTTTGCAGAAAGCTTCAAGTGAAGGATAAGTCTGTTAAATTATCATCTCATAAGTTAGTTACCTTTTCCAGCTTGTAGAATTGAAAGAAAAAGGAAGAAACGGGCAGTGTTCCAGGATACGATCTCCATTAAATTACGTGTTGTAGTAAGTGTCCGTTCGGACAGTAATGACTAAAATATCCGATTCTGTCCGTACTAGTTGCTTCTGCGTTCTTATATGTTGCAGGATGTTACGATACAGTAGACTTGTTACGTAATGCTATTAAAATCTGAATTTTGATGATTTTGCGATTTGCTGATTAGCCAATCACTGATAGTGTCTTTAACAGTAATATGAAATGATAGGCACAATGCTATACTGAGGCTTGTAGATTGAGCAAATTATTTGAAAAAAAATAAGATCCAAAATGTTCTTGGCCTCCCCCCCCATGGATGCGAGTGGTCGCTAAACTTTTGTTGTAAACCAGCTCTTCAGCAAGCCTTAAGGTGCAACGAGAGATTCACAGAACAGTGTCCCTAAAAAATGTGAAAATTCTGATTTTTGCATAATGTAAAGATTTCTATAAAAATGGCCCATAGAAAGGAGTAAGCTGGACGATATTTCTTAAGTACCAAAATTGTGGATGGAAATTTTAATTTCATATAGGAGCAATACGAAATTCAGCCTATGTTTAATGAAATTTAGCAAATGAAAATCCCTTTTGTTTTCATTTTGCAAGATTTTGTAGCCAAAGACAAGCTTTGTACGAAATCTATTTTGGGTCTTATCTAAATGAAATAACTTTATATAAAGCAATATATGGGTGGGCCAAAATCTCTCGTTGCACCTTTAACTAATTTCTCAGCTGCACGCTTGCTATATCCACTTCTTGATGTAACTAATCCACAGGTGCATGACAAAGTATATAATTATAGGTGACACCTGCATTTTGCCTTTGAAGAGACATGAGGAGATTTCCATAAAGAAGCGCCCCAATTTTTTTCGAACCCGGGTTTTTTGCATATTTGGAATGCTTTCCAATGTATTAAATCACACCTGAAGTGAATAAGCCGAATGCGCCGTCTTTATGAAATAATGATGATTTAGTACTTTCTGTCGTGCACGACAGAAATTCAAAGCACGGTGTTCTATGGGGACAATTACGATAGTCAGGCAAGTTCAAAACAAGGTTTGCTGTTTTCTTTTGTACTTGTTTGTCCAATAAACCTTCGGAACGTTCTTGGTAGGTGGTCTACAATCGATCCTGTGCAATTTGAGAGAAATTCGTATCCTAAAAAAATCTCCTCCTGTCACTTTAAAGAGGCATTAAGTGTGTAAATACACGGTGTTTCATTGTTTTGGTGGCCATATTGAAATATGATGCCCTCTAGAGGCAGGTTAAGCATGCCAAAAGGTGTTCAACTATTCCTTGGTGTGTTTTGGTGCGACTAAGTAGTCACATAGTGCATGAATTTGGATCAAACATTAAGATGTCAAAAAAGGGCATTAGGTGAATATTGGGGATTTTTGCAGACAACCTGATTTTGATAGCTATATGTATAAGGTTTCCAAAAATCCGGGGGGGGGGGTGCAGGGTTTCGGTTATGGGCTCATGACCTATAAGGCTGTGGATTACAAAATGTCCCTTTAATATTTTTTTAATAAAAATTGATAAGTTTGCTAACTACGGGTTAAAAATATAAACAATCTTATTATGTGTCTAAGGCTAAAAACAAGTTTTTGTGTTCCTGCAGGTGACCCAAAAACAAAATGCAGAAAGCATTTATCATTGTTTATTTGCTTTATTTTCCTTGAATGCAATTTATCATCAGATATTCCTACAATTACAAGTGCTAGTGGTCAAAATATCGGCAATGTGCAATATCTATAAAATGTCGATATGTGGACTATCAAAGGTTGATTTTAATCACTTTCACAACAAATTTTTCATTTTGGGTATTTGTGAAAGAAAATACAGATTTGTTTTTTTAACCCATCAATTCATTGAATTGATGGTTATTGCTTTCGAGAGCGGCGTGTTTTAATATTTCGGCTCTTATTTTCTCTACTAGTCGGGCGTTTTATTTGCATTTCTGACAAAAGCTGCCTAGTGGGAGTCAGACACATGGGGAATCTCGTATTGGGCTTGATTTTTTAAATTTCAGTGACGGGAGTCAGTTTGGGTAACTTTTGTATCTTTTTGTCAAGTTTTGGACATCATTTGATGCCGCGCTTGTCGTCTTCTTTCTTACTGAATGCTATTGGTTTATGTGTGCACCTATTAACCAGTTCTAGTGGGGTTCTTCGGGCGAAAATGAAATGGTGATCGTGTTACCATATCTAACAAGCATGCAAGGGCTTACCAGGGACTGAGGTCAAACACAAGTGCGAGTTCATTTGACTTGAGTAGATTTAGTGTAAACAGAGACATCTTCTCTGGTGTAAATAAACCCTGGATGAAGGTCACCCGACGATATAGAGATGATACAAAAGAAGTTGTTTTACTAGAGATCAAACTTAAGTTATGTTAATAACTCGGGGTATTTTGCAACCAAGTCTCAAAGAATTCAGCAAAAGTACGAAGAGAGACCCAAATTTGCCTACTTTAGTGAAGCAAAACTGCAAAAATATCAAGTCCGTACCTTAGTAAATTTGGTATCGTGGTATCGTCCTTTGTTGAAGGCAAGCCTTTTTTTTCCATTGCATTTAGTTATACTGACTATGCATAGTGTTTACGGTATAGGATGGATGAAAAGTTGGGTTTGTTGGTTTCGACGGCAAAGTGTAGAATTTTTAGTTTATGTATATTGGTTATATTTTTGGAGGTGTTTGAGAAAATATTTTGGTGTACGCTAAGAAACCTTATCTGATTGTCATTAAGTTCTTGTTGGCTGTTTTCGACATGAAGGACATTGCTGCGACAATGCATACCATGCCCAGCGTGGCTGTTCCTCTAAACGATGTTCCACCACGTTGACCGTTTTAAGGCACCTTGGAACTGTTGAAAGCCAGTTCTGGAATTTATAAGTGGTCCTTGAAAGTTGAAGACACTTTAATATATTACATATTCTAGATATAAATATTCGATCCTATAAATATGATAAACAAAAGAGGGTATTCACTTGCGACAGCAGTGGGTAAACTTCGGAATATTTTTAATCACCCTTACACTGCGATACTATATTCTATTGCGAGTTGAGACGACAAACACACTTGCCTTATTTTTGACGGGTTTTAGATATTACTTTGTGTCGACGGTGCTCCACTAAATGATTGGCCTAACATTCGACTTTTACCTTTTAATATCCCGCTTCGTTGAAAAGCGGAAAATGTTGAAATAAGTGGCGGTAAGCATATCAATACTAAGCGGAAATCTTTGGAACACATCTGCCAAAAATTCCTTACATTTGGACTAGGAATATCCTAAAAATCGTTCAACAAGAGTCAGGGAAATTTGTCAGTAGTAATCCTCTATTTTTGATCGAGGATATTCCCTCAAAGTGGCCTGAAACATACGAAAAAAAAGAGAAATTTTTTTTTAAACCCGTAAAACCCGACAATTTTCTCTGCTACCAGTATGTCATGACCTCTCTGATATCCTTATTACGTGTTTAACCAAGCGTCAATGTATTGCTGTAAAAGAGACTCATAATACGATTGTTATCTAGCTTGCTGCATTACAGAGCATTTTAAGGCATTTCCATGGGAACCTGGAGTGTGAATGTTAACTGTTTAGTGTACATTTGCCGATTACCTTCACACGTATAGTCAAAAGAACCACTGACCCAAGTCTCATATTGAGTATACATAGAGTGGCCTCTAATGACCCTGTATGGCCTTTGACCCCATTTTGTCAATATATATAATAAAACACTTCTGCAACTAAAATGCTATGACAAACTAGAGGAACCACTGGTCCCTTACTTTAACTGGTATGCGCAGAATGACCTATGGTGACCCATGTGCCCTTTTTACCTCTAGTGGCCCTATGTGACCTTTGACCCCATATGGTCAAAATCTATATTACTAAAAAGATCAACTTTGTGGGTTTTTCCGGCTATGCGTTTCGCCGTCCTTTAACATACGGATATATGAATTTTGGTGTGGTGGTAGAGCTCCAACGTACGAGGTTTGTGGTCACGATTTGGAGGTGTCATTTTGGGGTCAAAGGTCATTCAGGGATCATGGAAAATGATGGTGTTGTTGAAATCAAAACGTATAACAAGTAAGAAAATAAGTAACACATTGTTAGGCAAAAAGATAAGTCTTTACAAAGTGAATTAAAGACACAAGATTATTATAAAGTCTACAAAGTCTGTTCAAATGGTTTCTGACATCGTTTTTCTCCCGACTTTCGGATGGACCAGCACAGCAATATTTTCATATTTAACCATTTAACTGCTATAGGCTATGCTGTGTCTTATTAGTGTTAACAAATTAACTCCAGTGGTGCAAAGGGATAGGCCTACAAGATAATGAACCTGTTGTGATTTGCTGTTTGCCTTTTTGAATATTGCTCCATCATTGCTATTAATGCAAAAGTGTTAAGTTATAATTATTTTAGTGCCTGGTTGTGGACTTTGTTCCCACTGACAGTTCCCTAAACGGGGGCTGTCAGACGGCAGAGCCCTGTCAATTTTTTTCGGGAAAGCTTTATTTTAAAGAGCTCTATCTCATGATGCAGTTCATATGTTTGTAGATGGCTCCGTTTTCAAGTTATGAGCCTTTAAAGTTGACTTTTACTTAGACATTTTCATTTCAATATTTTTTTTAAATCTCCATATGGACTTAGCCCCCATTTAAGGAACAGTCAGTAGGAACTATCATACGGCGGAGCCCTGTCAATTTTTTTGGGAAAGCTTTATTTTAAAGAGCTCTATCTCATGATGCAGTTCATAACTATGTAGGTGGCTCCGTTTTCAAGTTACGAACCTTTTCAAGTTGACTTTTACTTCAACCTTTCATGTCATTCTTTAAAAAAAATCCAAATGGACTAAGTTCCTGTGACAGTTCCTTAAATGTGGAAGCTTTCAATTGATCTTTAAGGCAGTATCCATTGGCTGTATCCCTCTTGAGGACCTAGGTATTACACTTAAATGCTCACTAAGTTTAAAAAAAAAATCTCCCTGATTCTAATCAAATCTCCCTGATTCCAAGATCAAATCTCCCTGATTCCAAAATCTCAATGTTGGCAGCTCTGCAAAGGTCATTCAGGGGTCGTTATTGGATAACTTGGCCGTGCTTTGACGTATGGATATGAGTTTTAGTATGGTGGTAGAGTTTCGCTGTACAAGTTTTGTGGTCATGTTTTTGAGGGGTCATTTTGGGGTCAAAGGTCATCCAGGGGTGGTTATCAGGTAGCTTGGCCGTGCTTTGACGTATGGATATGAGTTTTGGTATGGTGGTAGAATTTCGCCGTACGAGTTTTGTGGTCACATTTTCAAGGGGTCATTTTTGGGTCAAAGGTCATCCAGGGGTTGTTTTCGGGTAGCTTGGCCGTGCTTTTACGTATGGATATGAGTTTTGGTGTGGTGGTAGAGTTTTGCCGTACGAGTTTTGTGGTCACGTTTTCGAGGGGGCATTTTTGGATTCAAAGGTCATCCAGGGGTCGTTATTGGGTAACTTGGCCGTGCTTTGACGTATGGATATGAGTTTTGGTATGTTGGTAGAGTTTCGCCGTACCACTTTTGTGGTCATGTTTTCGAGGGGTTATTTTGGGGTCAAAAGTCATGTAGGGCCATTATTGGGTAACTTCACTTTGACGTATGGATACGAAGCACCCGGGGCGCTAATTAGGTCGAAAACATTCCAGTATACTCATCTAGCGGGTATGCTCAGCTAGTGGGGAATTAGGGGTCATTCAAGGTCAAAGGTCAATTGGGGTAAACATTGGTGTTGGTGTATGGACATGAAACTTGGGGGTGGGGTTGATTGTTGATGCCAAAAATCTTAAAGGTCACAACAAGGTCATCAGGGGGTCATTCAAGGTCAAAGGAGGTCAAATGGGGTAAACTTTAGTATCCAGGCGAAACTTGGTGGGTGGGGCGATTGTTGATGACAAAAATTTTAAAGCTCATGACAAGGACATCAGGGTTCGTTCAAGGTCAAATGAACCACAAAACCCGAGGGTCATTCAATCCAGGTGATCGCAAAACACGGGTGATAGCCAAATCCAAGGACCGCCTAGTAAAATACTATTAAAGAAACCGCCGGTCCAGAACTCTTATGGTATGCACAGAATGCCCTCTTATGGCCCATATGCCCTTTTGACCTCCAATGACCCTACTTGCAGACCTCGAATTACAAAATAAAACCTACATGCATTTTGTGCATGCAATGCAGAAAACTTACATGCACAAATCAAATGGCACATGCACAATCACATGTTCACACATGCCGCAAGGAAAATCTAACAAGCTCTTACAAAGTTGTTCTCAATCTATACACTTTGGAGGTGATAATGATGATTGGGTCACACGTTCATGTATGCATGCTTTCAAAGAAAACCTGGCAAAATGATCCCAGTGCACTATATTCACACACATGCTAAGTAGGCCCCATATTGATTCGGAACCTAGCAAAAATAGAATGGGCCCCTCCGATGCTCCCTGGAGGGCAAATGTTTTGTGTAGTACATTTTTAAGCTTATGAATTCCCTGTAATAACTAATAATACAGAAGCTAAAATACAGATTTTATAACTTTTACAGTTTCTATTTTCAGGTTTTTTTCTTATGTTAAAAATGCATGTGGATATAAAGAAAATGAAATTTATAAATTTACATGCACACTGTGCATGTAGTACAGAAACTTTACATGCACAAAGAAGAAGTTACATGCATTTGTGCATGTGTGCACCCAAGTAATTCGAGGTCTGCCTACTTGACCTTTGACCCCAACATAT